>JAUBNZ010000383.1:0-16432 GCA_032355485.1 Bonnemaisonia californica
CACGTGTCTCTGGCTTTTGGACTAGCTTCCAGTGGCGAGAAGTCAATTCGATCGCTACAAGTTCCGCCAGAGTCCATGTAGGATCAGTGTACTCCTCCCACTTAATGAAGTACTATTCCTTTTGATCGTTATCTTCATCTATTTGATTTTGGAGGATCTCCTCAACTATATATTAATCTTCCTCTGAGGCGTGTCCTTCCTCCCTTCTTCTTGGTGAGGTGTCTCCGCGCCCTCCTCTTCTTGTGGTGTAAATTCTTCACCCCTTTCCTGTTGGGGTGGACTATTTCCTCTTGTGCAGTAACCTCCTCATTAGCTAGAGAAAGTGCTGCCGTAACTCGTTCTTTGCTGAACTTACCTGTGGATGGGAACTGTGAGCTTCCTCACCTTCCTCACTCGGAAGGGTCCTTGTGTAATCGGACCCAGTTTTGAATTTGGTAACTGCAGTGTGTCACGGTAGACAACCTCCCCCACTACGATGTGGTTGTTGCTTTCCCTGACTCGACTGTTGAATTCAAACTTGTGCCACACCAGCAATTTGAGTAATCGCCCTCTCGCGCACTCTATACATGAGAACAGTCGTGAAAAAAAATCTTTATGCGGGCCTCTGGTTAAGGCCTCTTTCCCACCGAGTGGTGGACAGAAACGTTCGGAGGAGTTCGACTATGGATCAAGTCGAACGGCGTTGTTACCGTACTCCAGTGTACGTGGGTATTATATGCGAACGATAAGGCATTTTCATATGTATCCCAATCAGTTTGGGCTTCAATTATGTAGTTACTCACCATCGAGAGGAACGTTCTATTGAATCTCTCCATTTTCCTATTTTTGGGGGATGTTATGTGGAGGTGAAAACATTGCATGTTCCTGACGGAAGGCAAACTGCCTGAAAGAGACTGGATGGCAACTGGGACCAGTTGAACGAGAGGAGAGTCTTCGGTGGTCCATACTTAAGAACCCAATGGGTACAAAATGCCACAGCCGCATGATAGGCGGTGATGATCCTCATTGTCACCAGTTTCGTTAACTTCGTAAATATGCAGGACATCATCATTAGATGCCTGTTATCTTTGTCCGTTTGCGGTAATGGACCTAAAATGGCAATAGGCTTTTTCTCTAGTGGTCTCATAGCCGGGAACAGGGTCATGTTGTGCGTACTCTTCCTGAGGTGCATTCTGTTCATTGCGCAAGTGGGGCATTCCATAACTTTGACCGCTATTCCTGCGGTCATTTGCTTCCAATAGTACGTAAGACTCATTGTATCGTACATTCGCGTTTGGCCCGGGTGCCCGGCCAAGGCACTGCCATGACAAACTGACAACAACTGCAGCTTTAATGTCAAGGGAAACTCCCTTTTCGTAGCTCCATCGAGCAGCAACCTCCTGCACCGGAGTCCAACTTCGTCTTCGAAGAAACTGGAGTCAGTCTTTGGGGACTGACGGGACAGCATCTGATTACCAAAAGTACCAGACGCTTGCTCTCGCAGCCATTCATACAGTTGAATTGGTTCGTACGTTGGTGGTCCCGGCGGGGTGAGGAGGATGGATTTCTTCTCTTGCGCCTCAAGCTTGCTTCCGTGGCGCACCCTGTATTGATCGAAGAAGTTCGGATCTACCTCCTCTTGTTCCACCATCTTCTCCTATATATGTGAGGAGGTTGTTATTCTGAGAAATATTATCTCGTCCTCAACGGGCCTCCATTGTAACCCTTCTGTAGCTACTCGCTACAGTGTATCTGGGACTTGATGCACTTCTCCGGGCCTCTATACGATAACGTAACCGTGTTCTGGAAGCCATAGTCTCCACCAGACTAAACAGCCTATTGAGTCATCAACATTCATATGCCAACGTATTGCTAAGTGATTGGTCCTCACCGTGCCATTAGCCATTTCCACGTAAGGTCTCAATTTGTTAATTGCCAATATCACCGGCAGACATTCCCTCTCCGGTTGAGAATAAGAAATCTCTGCTGATTTCAAAGCACGCGACCAGTAACCAACGGGTAACAACTCTTTGTCGTTTTGTTTTTGCAGTAGAGCACATCCCATTTGGTACGACGACACATCCGTATTGAGTTTATAAGACTTTTCCACCGTAGGTAGAGCGAGAACCGGCAGCTTTAAGAAGAAATCTTTGAGGACGCCAAATACCATTACTACTGGATCCTCCCTATGATCTTCCTTTCCTAGCTTGGAAAGTTCTTGCTTCTTCAAACTTTCGTTCAGCCGCCTCAGTTTGGCATCATAGACCTTCAAAAAACGTCCGAAGACGTTGGCGCTCCCCACGAAGGAGCACATTTGAGTCGGCTTTACCGGAACGTCGCTTCTCGAATCGCCTTCTTGCTTTCTTATGCAATGGCCAACTTTCCAGGAAGCATCAGATGGCTCAGATAGTCAATCTTTTGTTGGAAGAACTTGAAATTTGAGAGTTTATGGGTAACTACAGCATTCTTAAGTAGATTCAAGATCCTACGTACTGGTTCCAAATGCTCTTCGGTTGAGCGCGGGAAGACGATTACATCATCAAGAGAGATGGGAAAGGATTGCCATCTCATGCCAGAGAGGATCATATCGCCCGCCCGCTGGAAGGTTGCGGGTGCATCCTTTAACCCGAAGGGTAAAAAGCTGAAGTTATAAGTCCCTAAGTGGGACTCGAACGTTGTCTCATCCTTGTCGTCCCCAGCAAATGGTATCTGCAAGTAATCACTGTTCCAGTGCAATGTGGTAAAGATATTCCCACCATAAAGCCAACCGGTACAGTCATCCATTCGCGGCATATGATATGCGTCCGCAATTTTCTGATCGCTCCACTTCCGGTGGTCTACAAATAATCTCCTTTGCCCATCCTTCTTGGGCACCAACACAACCGGGCTCACCCACGCATTTGTGGCAGGCTCAATGACCCCCTTTTCGAGCATCGCTTTTATTTCCTCCACTGCATAGTGCCTGCGGAGGGGCCCCATCCTGTAGGGTAGTCGTCTAGCTGGAATCTTTGTTGAGTCCGTTTCGATCAGGCAGGCAGTGAATTTGATGTCACCGAGAGATCCCTCCCACATCATATTATGCTTCTCTAAATCTGAGAAGACTTTATCCTTGGTCACTTCGCTCAAGTGCTCTAGGTTGAGCCCATCCCTCCACTTCCTCCCTTCGGATGGATGGCATCGTGTGGGTGTGCCCCTCGGCTGGGGCGGTTCCACTTTTCCGACTCCGCATAAATCTGCATGATAACCTCCTGTTCTTGTAGATGATGCTCTTCGTATTCAACCAACTAGTGTAACTCGATTTTTTCTTTATCTGCTGCAGGGTCATCAACTTCCTCTGTATGTGAGGTGTTGGCACTCGGCAGTAGCACCTGGGCCTCTCTTTGTGAGGAATTCCTTTCCTCTTGAATCTTTGCTTCGAAAAATGCAGCCGCCACCCTCCTTTGGGGGCATCCACCTTCTTCATCGAATAGGCTTAGTAACGCGAGCGGACTGCGCTGCGCATACCCGAAGATCGTCCCGTCTGGTAGGTGACAGGACTTCTTTCTGAAATTCGCCAAGATGATGCAGAACTCCTTCCGTGGAGTTACTTCTCTAACCCCATTGGCTAGCCGTACCATGTGTCGATCTTAATGATAGTCTTAGGTTCGAGTCAACGCGAACCTCCTCCGTTACAGGGAACCGGAACTACCTTCTTCATGTCGACGGAAGTTTCATGATTTTGATTAGGTTGATCCTTTGAGAAGCACGGTTCACCTCAATGAGTGGTGTCTTCTTGTTATCTGGTTGTGGAGACACGCCGGGATCATCGTTATTACTCCTCTTCGGAATAGAGTTGGATTAGATAGCTGGGTTGCTTCCATCGCTGGCCTCAATCATTTGGTAAATAGAGTATATACCGCGAATATACCTATTAAGACACGCCATGCCTAAGATTGCCGTGACAGCTAGGTTGTAGGCAACAAAGAATGGTACGCGAACGGTTTCACTTCCCAATCTAACTCGTAACTTTACCATGTCTGTAATGATGAGAGTCTCGTCATTCGCTTCTGCTAATCCTGGATCCTCAAGGAGAGGTTCCCTACACTGTCGCCAATTAGGTGACAGCTGTGATAGATTGATGATGGTGGGTCTGCACCCGGGGTCTATCAATTTCCTGGTGGGTCTCAAGTCCGCGGTGGACATTCCAAGAGACCCTATCCCCGAATAGTAAGTGTTATTCATGACATACACGACGGTTCTCTTCAACTGGCACTTTCTGGAAAGGGCCTTTGCTAACGGATCTGTTGGAGGTTGGCTGCAGCCTATAGTATCTGCTGTACGGAGAATAGTCCATTCCTTGTTGGGCGAGGTAATTTCTGGTTATTGGAAACCAGATTCGTGGGTCTTGGCAACTCTGGGGAGCTCGGCACTTTTACACTCTCCCCCGTTAGTTTTCAGAGGAGGAAGTTGACGATAATGTCCAGCCATCATGTTTTTGCGTTAACATGGAACCTGACGCCTCAGGGTTATAGGGGTAATTCATAAGACCTTTCTGTAGGTCTTGATCTTCTCCAACAACGCCGACCGCTTGAATCTGTGTTCACATCTCGCTTTCAGTCTTCTTCAGGATCCAGAGTGGACCTCCAGTTCTTAAAATTCCTCCGCCTCCTTGGCAGGATGATCCAACACGGCCCCTTGGTGGTACTCCTTGCGCCTCTGTTGGCGTAGAAGAATCTACTCGGGTTGCTGCTGGTACGTGTAATTCATATCCGGGAAGAGTGCCCTCACTGCATAGGGAAAGTAAGGAAACTTTTACAGCAGGTATCACGGCTTGTGACAACCCGAGGACGGCCACAAAATAGGTCGGATAGGTAGCATGTTGGTGGCCAACTCCTCCTGTTGAGACGTCAATCTGGGAGTGAGAGTTGCACTTTAATAATCAACCGATTCCGTTACGGTAGTCTCCGTGGATGCGGAAGGAGGCCCACCAAAGCCATGCGTGCCACTTTCCAATAGCAGAACCCTCTTGGTGGGTTCATGATGCGGGTCACCAAAACCAACTTCCGAGGAAGCATCCGACGTAGCGCTCTTTTGTCCCTGACTTCGGCACACCATCAAGGCCTTCTTCTGGCGGTCTCCTTCTCTGGTGAGGGAGATTTTGGAACCATCCTGCTCCCCCCCCCCCGCAGCGCGGAAATCATCCCCATGAGCTTGAGCGGTCCTCCTTACCTCCATCAGGCGTTTCTAATCGGCCCTTGAAAACCCCATACTCAGAGTGGCGCCGATTTCTTTGTAGAGTCCCTTGATGTTGTAGATCGCCAACTCGCGTTCGGTGAACATGTTGGCATAGCGGAGTGTTCACCCTTGCAGTCGGTCTTCGAGTGAATACTTTTCCTCTCCAGGAACATCTTGATCCTGGTAACCTCGTCTCTCTTCACGCTACCAAGTAGCTTGCTATTCTTCTGGGCCCCACGAGAAAAGAGTTCGACTCTTCTCAGAGGAACTATCGCATTTGCAGTACGGATTTGGTTTCCCTGACGCCCATGGCATTAACCGCATCTTTGAATTCCCTAAGGAAGTAAATTAAATCTATTGGGTCCCTGCAATCGAACTGCTGGAAAGAGGGGTTGTACGCGTATCTCGCCTGATAGCTTCCCAACTCCCTTTAAATCTCCTTGGTGGAGAGTACTGTTCTGGTCATCGAGACAGTAGGTTCGGTTCTTCAGGTCTTTGTCGAAATCCGGCTTTGTAGTGGTAAGTACGACAAGGCCGGTGACTTCGAGACCCAATTCCATTCCTCAATCTTAAAGAGACTTGGTCGTAATGGTCTTGGCGTCGGTTTTTCCTCACGTGGAGAGTAAGGTGCTTTTGCAGCAGTGATTTTCTAAACCAAGGCATTTAATTGTTCAGAAATTTGGCGAATGGACGGTTCCTCCTGGTCTCTGTTGAATTGGCCTAAAGGAATGCTGTTACTGAAAACCTCCCCTGTTTTGTCGGCTGGGGTACCGACACGCTTTGAATTATGGGATTCTTGGTCCTGAATCATAGTGAACAGGTCTGCAAGCTTGTCCCACCTCTCGGTGATAACACCGCTCAGTTCATCCCAAGCTTCCCAGTTGAAGACTATCTGAACCTCTTCCTTTTTGACATCTCCGTTGAGGCCTTGATACTTGAGGTCCCAGAGCTTGTCTCGTGGTTTCTGGTAAGCACTCAGGCGGTCTTCCACATCCTCTGCAGTATATGCCAGAATTTCCGCAAGAAGCTTCGACCAGTGGGTCCCTTGTAAGACATGAGGCTCGGTAACTTGTACCGGCGCCCACTTGGAACCTGAAGCCGCATCAACGATTATTCGTTGAGCATTCACCCATTTAGGTGCTATAGCGCTTTCTCAAAAGGAGAGAAAGTTTCTAGGTCGGGAGACCAATGTAGTATTACCTTCACCTGGAGGACAGGAGGGTCTAAAAGTGTCCCTAGTCTTTCCGGTAGGCGTCCAATGTGGTAGAGCTACTCCTCCATGTGGAGTCACGGGAATGGCAGACACTCGGGTGTGTGGGAGAGCAGATTCATCTCTCGCTCCATTAGGACGGACTTCGAAGCTCGCGCGGCTCCTGAGATTCACAAGATTAGGAAGTAGTTCAGCTAAATCAGGCAAGACCATACCCAGGCCGTATTTCCGCTCTCTCCTCTGAGGTAATAAAGGGACCATTCTGATTGGTTCCAGATCTCTCACGCAGAGACAGAGCCTAGAGATGACTAAAAGAACGGGATCAGGACTGGAGGATACTCGGCGTTGAGCTGTCGGGCTGGCCTTCACGGTTTCTCCTCTCAGGTGAGTGGAACGCGCGAGGAAGGCGCTCTAACTGTTCTGTTCAACGGAGATGAGAACCGGTAACCATAGGCGACTAATAGAATGATCTGCCTTTTGGGGGCGGGGGTGTAGGGCCCAGATTTCACATTGCCCCTTTAGTAGCCTGGGGTTATGGGGATACCTCTCTGGAGAAGTATTTGAGGGCATCTTAGAACCACCAGATAGTCGGTAGCCGAGCGAGTTACGTAGAACCTCGCGGCTAACGTGGTCTGTTTGGCCCGTATGGTGGGGAGAACGCAGAGCCACGCGCTGCTAGCTACATCAACGTAGAGGGAATCCTCTAACTTTGAACTCTTCTCGAGAAGAGAAAATTTGAGGGTACTCGTGGTCGTCCCTCTTTAATGTGAGGCGCACCCATACTCGGTGTACCCCTTTATTGTACGTCATCGTCCTCCATAACTAAGTAATGAAAATCCTAAAATAGGATTCCCAGTAGTGGCCACTTCCGCCTCTAAACGTGTTATATAATTCCTTAGTGTAAAGGAGGAAGTGTAGTGGTGGCTTACTGTAGGGGGCATTTGTAAAGTCTGGAAGTGTGGGGCTGGCTAACCATCCGCTTAGGTAACATACTTTGGTAATGGCGGTGTCACTCTGGTGTGACACTGGAGCGGTGTGCAGTAATGGAAGTGTCGCGCATCTTCGAATGGTGAATGTCAGTGCATACATCGGTACAGTTTGAGGTGGCGACATGTCTTGGCTTGGAAACCATGCAGGAGCTTACGGGAACGTTCTAATTTTGGGGGAGTAAATTCAAATACTAAGCTGAATGTGGAAAGGATATGAAATCTCCTAGTCCACAAGGTACTTCCTCAAAATGTGTCTCCTTTCCAACACAAGAAAAGCTTCTTCGAATTACCATTCGCCCGGCATCGACGACCTCCTCGCTTCAGGTTGCATTTTAACTCACTTTTCGAGAAGCGGCAATCTCCCCAAGTAGACCGACCGAGGCGAATTCGAGTTTTTGACCAGGTATGGCCTCAGATTTGTAGACTAGTTCAGTATGGAACGTGTCCGAGAGGTTCCGTCTTACTAATTCCTTGGAAGGGAGACAGTCTGTCAGTCCTTCGCAAAGTCCGAAAGGTTAATAGAAAGTAAGTAGCCGCGAGAGGGGGGACAGTTCGGCAGGAGGGGGTATTATAGTACCACCTATTTTCGAGGAGATTCACTGCAGACCCCCTCTACAGCTCACCTGATCTGGTGAGTGGTGTCACCCCTTGACGGGTGGAATTGATGTGGAAGTCTTGCATTTCATGCGCGAAAAGCCCACAAAAGGGGTGCGCCAGCTAACTAATTCCACCTGAAAAGGCGCCAAACACCTAAACGAGGATAAGTTTGACTTTTGGAAGCAGGCCCTATAGGCTACAAAACCAGTATCAGGTTTATACCCGTCGAAGGTGTGTAAATGAAGAATATTAATTATTTACACAAACACCCTTCGGGAGATATTTTTGATACGTGTGAATTCCATCATCAAGCGCCTTACAGGCGTTTGAGCTCAAACCGCTCTTCCTATCAGAGGAGTGTACTGCAGAAACTGGCACTATCCGGTAGGGTAAAAACAATACTCCGGACATCTGTTATACAATATCCGCCACCCTTACTAGCGTTATATTTCGAGGTTATATCTCCAACCTTACCATGCAACGACCACCCGTTTCCGAGGGTGGTACATCACACACCCCCTGATTGGGTGCGGGCCTCATATTATATGCAATACCACGAAAGTGACCTCTCAGCGTCAAAATGGTATAATTGTACTACTGCACAGCCTAATTACCCTTTTGAGGGTGATAACTACTTTAAGGGCCACAATTCGCCTACGGTACCACATAACAAGGTAACCTATTTTGGGTTTATTTTTGCCATGTTTACTATTTATTAAGAATTATTTTGGGGATTAAAAAACTAGTATAACCACCACTCTGCTTAACGGAGGGCTGTAAGATTAAAGGAATACGCGAGACTATCCGGTAGACTTCCGTCTTCTTCGAGAGCAGCAAACCTAGTGCCTCTCTCTGAGCGCTACGTTACCAGATACAAACAGGCTGAGTTAGTCACGGTCCCTTACGTGCTGGCGCAACAACTCCCGGAGACTCAACAATCGTAATCTGTACCGGGATTGCTCATTCGCCCTGTCGCCACATCCCCTTCCGATGAATTCCTTGGACACTCCGATCAGAGTATCACCATCCTCAGGGTCACCTCTTCTCGACGAAACCCAGTCCTTGAGTTCTTAGCCGTTTCTAGCTCGTTTTCGGTTCTATAACCCGAGACGGACTAGTGTCCGCGCCTCAGCATTGCGCTGCCCCCTGATCGGGGCAAACGGGCTAGGTTAGCCTATGACAGCCCCACAACCAAGGCTCTCTACATAAGCTCCCTGACCTTTCCCCAGTCCCATATCTGGGACATCCTGTCCTCCCAAACCACCAGTCCGCCCGGCTTCCTTACGGATTGACAACCCTTGAGGGAATAATGGCCCTCCTTTACATTGCCTTCGACCCAGCAGGGTAGGAACTTGTCAGATTTGCTTTAAAAAGCTCTAAATCCGAGGGGATACTCCTGGAACCCATTTTAGACTGATCTATAGGAGTTCCCTCAGTGTGACGAGTCCATATTCTCCCCAGTCCCTCCTTCCTACTCCCTTTAGGAAGATTGCAGAACTTGTTAAGACCAAGCATCCACTGAGCTACCTGGCAGGTGGCGATACCATTTACTGAAGTGACCTAGTCAAATGAAAATGTTACGAGAACCCCTCAGCGCCTTGTGTGGGTTCTCCGGTCTCCCAACCCCTCCAGGTTTGTTTTTGTCACTCCACGCAGGAGTCGCTCTACCAACCCTTAAGAGGGGTGCTACCGAGAAGTATCTAGGGACTTTTCACGTCTCCTCCGTCCTACAGAAGGCTCGTAATACTACATTGGTCTCCCGACTTAGAATATTCTCGGGCGAGAATTCATCTTTAAAAAGATGCAAACAAGTAAAAAGGAAACAGTTGCCTCTAACGAGGATTCAAGGCATCCGAAATTCCACCAGGACTTCAAACACCTTCTCTATGTTCGAGTTGATGAACTCCGTGCAGATCTCCTTGTATGTCTCTCTCCCGAGATTGGGGACTGAATGAATTCATTCGCCATCGAGAACGAGCTCCTATTTCTTTAGTGGATGTTAAGGATTATAGTGGAAAATTCTGTAAGGAATCTGAAAACTCGCTGACAGGGAAGCTCGCAACAGTTCATGAGGATCCAGTGGAACAAAGTCAAGACAGTTTTCCAACAGGAAAATTGGGACGAGATTAGCTGTGGAATCCAGACAAGGCTTTCAGACTTCGCCACGTCTTTAGACGATCTCCGCACCGAGGCATCCGTTTTACCAAAGATTGTCGGTACGCTAGCCGATAAACAGCAGCCCGCATCAGCGGCATTATATGTGATGCAGGTTGAAACGTCCGTATGGAATCTGTCCCAGCAAATACAAGACTTAGATGGGACCATTACTGGCCGTGAAAAGATTCCCTCACAAAAGAACAATATCCCTTCACTAAGGGGAAAAACTGTGGCACTAGTCCCTGAGTAGGGACTTTCCCCTTTCCAAGGGTGATACATTGGATGCGGAAGTACTCGGGTTAGTTCCTCTCGAGACGACAGAACGAGCCTTCGAAAAGGCTTGGCGTGCCGAGCCTACTGGCTCGAGGTCTAACGGACCTTCCTTGATTACGGGGAGTTAAAGCAGATCAGAAAGATATCGGAAAGGATCCGATCCTATCATCCCTCTTTTGAGGACTTTGACGCAACGGATCGTATAGATATCATCCGCTTCCTCATTGAGTTCAAGGATGCATGCCACTCTATTGGAATAAATGAGGCCGCTGCTTTTAAGCTGCTGCCTGGGCTGACGCGAAGGCGTACATTAGCGTGACCCAACTAAAGCGTAAGATACCCGGTGGGGTAAGAGGAGACCTTTATTGGCCACACACTGTTCATGCACTGCTCAGCAGGTACGCTACCGACGATGCGATGACAAAATCTAATGACGAGATAACTCGTAACACCATAAGAGTGCGGAAGAGTTGGAGTTCGGAGACCGTTTGCAAACTTCGGCTCTCTCAATTCCTTAACGGGTTGGCAATGACACTGGGGACAACATGCACTCGCTATAAAACCGAAATCTCGTTATAAAAGAGACTTACATTGTCGCCTAAGCGAGCTTCGAAAACCAAAAGGAATGGTGACTACACTTATCTGGATACCCCAGAAACATCAAAGACAAAATTGGCACCGTTCCCACTAGAACCTAATCAGGTTCTCTAAGCCGGAAGGCATACTATTACTATATATCAAGATGGGGTAGTGTACGAGGTTAACAAAGACCCCATATAATCCGCACCAACCCCCTACTACTGGGATCTCAACTAGTCACAGAATTCCCAAGAAGTCGACGGGCAGTGGAGAGTGTCACGTAGGGATGGAGTGTCTGCTGGGAGAGTTTGGGGAACAATGTCGAAACTCTGGGCACATCTTGCAGGGACCATAGGAGGCCCCGTAGCGTAATGGATAACGCGCCAGACTTCGGATCTGGAGATTGTGGGTTCGAGTCCCACCGGGGTCGCATTCCGAGATCGCTTTTGCCCACTGTCCCTCTGCCATAGTTTACATGTTGTGCACGATGCTCTTCAACAAAGGTCAACTTTATTGTGCTCTTGGCCTCGCTTCGGGGGTCTGTGAGGTATGCTGTACGGGAGGGGGCGGGGAGGGGGTCCGTTTGACACGGACTTTATGATGGTTGTTTGTTTGTTTGCGTGTTTGCATGGCGGGCCGGGAAGCAGTTGCACGGAACAGGTAGCTGTCAACACAGTAGTGTTTTGGGTGTCTGTGCGGGGTGTCTGTGCGGGCAATTGCATGAGCGGTTCTGTTCCTTCTTTTGCGTGTTTTCGTGTGCCGGTGTGTGGCCGCTGCACGGAGCACGCGTAAACATTCGTCGCCATCACAGGATCGCCGTAGCATGCTACCTGTTACCTTCACAAGGGTTTCAGGACTTCAACTTTATTCTTTTAATAACAATTAACACATTTGGGACCGAAACCATTTATGAAAGGTTCCTCTGTTGGAATCTACACTGCAAAGTTTTCCTCCCGGCAGTACATTACAGTAGGAACGTTCGTTTGTGCATAAATAACAACCACGTTTACTCTAGAGTTCAACGGCTGTCCAAATGAACTTGAAAGGAATTATGAAATCATCACCTCAGAGGTGAGGGATGCAAAAGGGATGTGCAGAACCCCCGTTGCGGATGCGCTATGCTACCTTGGAGTAGAAAATAGAGGCCCAGAGCAGTTATTCCTGCCCATTCTGGGCTGCTCGATGGTACAACCTCCGTTTACTTGCTTTCGGGTAGTTTTTTGCTCAGTGCTCTCACTATCCGCTTGAAGCATTGTGAATACTCCTGGATCGCCATACTACCTGTCTATCCCAGATATCACCCCTCGTCATCAACGGAAACAGTGAAAGCAATCAACCTGTTTTCAACCTCGCACCGAAGCCATCAGGCTCGCATCAACTTTTCCTTGCTGAGTCTCGGCAAGGACCAGTCCGTCATCACCCGGCCCATTTTGGCCACTGCATTGGCCTCCCGGAGAGGGGACACCGTCTGGAAAAATGGTAACCTCGGAGTAATCCGACACCTTGCCCCTGTAGAATGGAACCGTTGGAGTTGTTCTTGAACACTTATTAAAACAAGTGTATTTCAACGGGATTAGCATGGACAAGGCCTATGTCAATCTGATTACAAAGTACAGTATTCATGCATGGGAAAGAGGCGTTATGCAATATTTAAGCAGGTCACGTTGTAGTACGAATGCTAATTGCAAACGTCGTGTAAAAGCCTCATTGGCTGAATATTTACAATTCCCACCCCCTAAATTCCGAACCTCCAATGATTGCATTATTACCCTCCAATGCGTGGAACGGTTACCAAGCCCCTACAAGTGGTGCACCGCTGAAACAGTACGCACCCGTTTGCAGCGTGTGGCACCAGCACCAGTGTAGGTGTGCACCATACAGGTGCCCAAGCCAGTTACACAGCACCACCCAGTTGTAAGCATAACCGTCACTGAACCCGATCAGGGCTTACCAAGTATCCCTACCCTTGCACTGCTAGGAAGTACCACTTGCGACAGCTGTCTGGACGTCTGACAGTGCAGCTCCGGACTATGGATCTGCCGTGTACGGTTTCAGTGGGGATACCCTTTAATATTAATTATATTTACAGATATCTGTAGTACTCAGCCATTCCCGGCCGGGGCTACTGGGTCCTGCGCCGTGGTAACCTCAGGGGCGCATGACGCTGGGGTACGGCGCAGGAGTTACGTACCCCCCATGCAGTGCGTTCCTGAACGGGCGGTATATATATATATATATATAGGTATTCCACGGACACCCGTGCACTTGACAGTGCACGCGTGCCCGGGACGGGGACTTGCATGCCGGATCGGTACAGACTGCCGGAATCTGGATGCCCCCGCCCACGTCTACCGCGTTGGGTACACGTGTGTGCCTGCGGCCAGGGCGGCTTACAGTGCTGAGTCCAAAGGGGCATTGTATTGCCCCAGGACCAGCGCCGTCGGACCTGAGCCCCCACAACCTCATCTGCCATGACTGCCAAAGAGCGACAGCCATCGTCGGCGGCGCCCGTTACAGTATCGCCGGGGGACCCCCTGGCGGGGCGGCCCGCATACCCAACCATCAGCCAGCCCTTACAGGGCAGCGGTGGAGGGTGATGTGTGCGGCCCTCTATAAGCCATGTGTACAGATTGCGTAGCCACACCACCCAAGGCGGTAATATTGGCCTAAATTATATATTAAATTAGTAGTGCAAGCAAAGGGATGTACATTAGTATTTAAGGGATTAGCTAAGGACTATCCTACAGCTAAAGAGTCCGCGAGGACCTCCCCTTTGACCTTACAATTCAACTTGTAGAACAACATGCATCGCTCCGTTCTCGAATACTTTCCTGTAGTAGGAAGGCGCCGGTTCGGTTAGCACTACCGTGGTCCAACGTCAACCTCACTGCCCACGACCGCCCACAAAAGCACCATCCACACGACCGACCACACCTGGTGCACCGTTAGATTTCATCCGCCCTACACCCCCCTATGTCCCCGGCACGACCACAACCGTGGCCGTGCCTCAGGAAACCCCTAGCCGACGTAGCCATCCCCCTGAGGGACAGGCAGGCCGGTGGGCGGCTCAAAAGCAGCGCTACAAGGATCCCTTCGCCACCACCGTTTCCAGCCGTGGTTGGGTGGGAATCCACCTCAAAAACCCTGAATCACCCCTGCAGGCGAGCCAGAGTGACGAGTAGCTGCCTCAGTACTTCCCAGCCCGGAGGCAATAGCAAATACTTTGCTCTCCCGCCTCAACGCTACCGGCTACTAGGGACACTAGTATCCGGAGGGTGCCAAGGCGCTCTCTGTAAATACTACAAGGTCACCATAGCTACGACAAAGTAAATGAGGGAACTCTGATTAGCAGAGTGGACCCTGGGACGGAGGTTCGATCATCGATCGGCAACCGACGAGAACCCTCAACTCTCCCCTTCTTCAAACCCAACAGTCCCTTGGACTCCCTCTAGACAGAGGTAGAAACTAGCGCAGCCCTTCGCCTTCTCACACCTGAAGGACGATCCGGACGTTGTTAGCCACTGGCTCTATATTTCCCGCTCGGTCCGGAAACCCTCTAAAGTGAGGTATCTCTTAACCTGCCGGTTACTCACCAACCCTAGGTGGTACCTACAGATCTCCGCACCCGTCGTACTAGACGGACCGTTGTCTGACCAATCCAGGTCACGGGATCCTCCTCTTTGGAGAGACAGTACCAGCGCCTACCTCGCGTTCGCTCCCGACCTAGCCATGCACCGGGCTACATTAGCCACGCAGCTATAGTTCCTGCGACTGCCCCTTCCGTCTCCAAACCCCACTCCACGGGCTCTCTCAGCGTGAGAGTCCTCTCATCCCCTCCCGTTTTACCCTCCTTTGCTTGGAGAGGAGTCTGCGGACATTGGATTACTGTAAGTCTACTTGCCTGATTCGACAGGTAGGCTATTCCTCGCTACTGTAGCTCAGCACATTGCACCAGCTGCAAGATCCCGCCCAACGCAGGACGTGGGATCTCTGGTCTCCCAACACACTCGAGTGTTCACCTGGTGTTCTGTGGCGACTCCACCTGGAGGAGTCGCTCTGCCAGCGGTTCAGTCTACCGGAAGACTAGGCACACCTGTAGCCTCACTAGGCCTCCAGAGAATGGGTAATCCTACACGCTTAATGTCATGTTGAGACAATATTTCTAGCATATAAACTGTCTGGAATCGACGGTTCCAACAGTCGTTTCTGAACAGTCGATATGTCAATAAAGGTCTAGCCGGATTTACAACTGAACTAGTACTGAAGTATTAACTTTGTGAATGTGGTATTCCCCCTCCCTCCCTCTGTCTTTCCTCGGGAGTGCGGCGCAGATGAACCGTGCCCCTCCCCAGCCGTCCTTATGCCCGTAGCGTTCCTTCCGGCAGCGAATTTCTTTCCAGCCCTATAAAAGGGGATGGACAGTTAGTGGCGCAAGCGCAGCGATGGGGTGGCTTCATTTCCAAAACATAAGTGTCTTTTCTTTTCCGCTGTCCGCTGTCCTCTCCAGTGAAAGATGTCAGAGACCTCATTGGTGGATGGGTTCAAATGGTGTCCATGTTTGTATACGTGTCATCCCTGGTATGGTTGTGAACATGACAGCGAAATTGTAAGGCTCACGGACTTGAAATGCTTTCAGACCAACCATGACACGAAAAGCGTGACACTGTGTCATTGTGCAGCTTGTTAGTTCGATTGATAAATGTACGAGTCACTCAAGAACGAAAACATTTCAGACAAATCACGGCCCTGCAGTACTGAACTGTGCGGTATGTTACTTAAATTGGTATCATAGCCTTGGGCCCCATAACCTGTTCCGGAATGGGAAAAATGAAGGGCGGGAGGCAACAGAACTTGTATATGTAAGAGACTACTAGACTTCCGGGCGGATCCCAGCCACACTTCCAGTGCCAGTATAGCTGGAATACTTTTGCAATCGTTGCCACCACCGACTGTGCACTCTCACCTTGCTAATTTTCGGTCCTCACTACTGCCGCCTGTGCATACGCATCCAGACGCGGTACCGACACACACCAACTCCTTTTCGCTGCGGAAGGCATTGAGGAGTTCACCATGTTCCACCGCTGTATTTGTGTTGCGCTTTGTTGAGCAACAGACTGATTGCTTCAGCGGACTACTCGGACTTAACATCTAGGGAAAATGTGCACGGGTGTGCACATGTTGTCTAGATGTTAAATGGTACGTCCTGCTATCTTCTCATCTTGTCGCCTCCGATGGCAATCACAAAACGGACTGCCGAGAAGTCGACGGGCAGTGGAGAGTGTCACGTAGGGATGGAGTGTCTGCTGGGAGAGTTTGGGGAGCAATGTCGAAACTCTGGGCACATCTTGCAGGGACCGTAGGAGGCCCCGTAGCGTAATGGATAACGCGCCAGACTTCGGATCTGGAGATTGTGGGTTCGAGTCCCACCGGGGTC
>JAUBNZ010000384.1:0-17767 GCA_032355485.1 Bonnemaisonia californica
CCTTATTGGCCGGCGCTCTCGAATTTGAGCGCCAAGAAATTCGAAATTTCAAAATCCAAAAATTCGTTTCCCCTCACCTGGGGGCACGAGAGGTGGCCAAAATAATACACGTGTACCGCACCACACTATCAGTGCCGCGCCCGGTGACACTGTCCACTCACTCGACCTATACACTACCCTCTCAAGTGTACATCCTTTTGAGTATCACCCTCCGTGACACTGACACTACCAATAGAGGAGTTTCAAGATATTTTTCCTAAGCCTTACAGCTGATAAGCACCTCGCCATTGGAGCAGCCAAAAGGACTGTTACTGGGAATTCTACTTTAGTGTTATAATTACGTAGCAGCAACGAGTTACGATTCTACTATATGGGCACCCCGACTAGCGGGGTGGACCCGGAGTAAAAAGAGGTACCCGCGAGTACCCTCAGATTTCTCGTCTTAGAGACTTTTCTGCATCCCTCGGAGGCTGCGGCAGCTAGCGGCGCGCGACTTTGCGTTCCGCCAATATAGGGGCGAAACATTGCGCGTTAGCCGTGAGGCCCTATCTTACTCGCGCAGTACAGTCGCCCCAACGGGCGGCATCTTTGTTTCTAAATACTCGCCTTCTCATAGGCGATTCATTCCCCGTTGCGGTCCCGGTCACCGACTTTCCTCCGTTCTGGGGAGAGTAGCCAGAGCGCCTGTCTTTCGCGCTCCGCCCAAGTTAGTGCGGAAAAGAGGCCGGTTAGCCCGACGCTACGCCCGAGTGACCCCCCTTTGCCCAGACCTCCCCTTTAAGCCATCACTAGGCACTCCCTCTGTGTGGGAGTGCTATCATCTTGTTGCTTGCCCTCTTCCTATCGAAAGAAGGTAGCGGACGCACGTCCTTGGGTTTTACCGGCCTGATTCACCAGGCAGACTCACGACTCTGCTGGGGCTCAGGAGCTACGACAGCCCCGAGACCTCTCCCAACGCAGGGAGAGAGGTTTCTGGTCTCCCACTCACCCGAGTGTTCATCATTACGTGACTCCACCTGGAGGAGTCGCTCTACCACACCGACCGCCTGCCGGAGAGGCTAGGGACCCTGTAGAGCCTCCTTTCCTCCAGGGGAGAGTAGTACTACAATGAAGAGGAAATATTGGACAGGTATATGATTCCAGCAATTCAATAGAAGGTACGTTCATCTTCTTGGGTTTGATATTAGGATATGCGAGAGTACCCTGTATCTTTGCTAAATCTATTCTGCGGAGTTCCGAGGCGGACGTGTGAAGATTTCTGGGGGACTACTCACTGAAGAGGATATTGAGCTGTAAGAAGAATTTATGAGGACTTCCGAACTGTTGAAATTTATCAGAAACGTTTTACCTGAAGCCCATTTCACGTTTCTGAAAGATGCAGAAGAACTGTTCCGCCTTTCCAATCGATTTGAGAGCGAAAGTAATGGTGTAATCAGATTGCAGGTTATTTTCGAAGCCGTAGTTTCGGAGCGTGATGTGGAGCGTGGTGGGGACGATGGGAGTGAACTGTACCGACAGCACGATAAGACGGAAACATAGGTGTTACACTCTTCCACGATTAATTTTCATGATGATGTGTGTGTTGAAGATACCAGTGATTTAGAGAATGGATTAGCTGGGTTCTCGGTAATACATCACAAACGAAGAACTCAGAAGAAAAGGAATGAACGGGTTCGGAACAAGAATGGAAGTGGAGAATTCGCTATTCTGGGCTGGTATCCGAATACTAAAATAGACAGTACTTTTGATGGAAACAATTGTCCTGTCAGTTATCCGAATATTGCAAAAAAGTTTACAAGGCTTGGCAGAAAGGACTTCCAGCGGTTGTATAGTGCGTTTTTCAAAAGAGTTTGGAAAATATACGAGAAGTTGGTGGTTTAAGAGTGATTTCAACTCAAGTTGTCTATTCTCATTTCACTCCTGATTGGTTGCGCCTGCACTTATCCTTGGAGGGGAGAATTGTATATTTTGATGAACTATCCATTCAAAATGTAGGGAATTGTTGAGGAGCGTGGAAGGGTTTTGGAAAAACAGTGGGTACTAGCTGCTTTTCTACGAGAAAGAGCCAGTCCTCAAGCCTATTTTACATGCATTATGTGAAAGATTCAAAGTGAGGGACCATCAGATGACCATTGAAATGTCGAATCCAATTGAGGAAAGGACAAAAACCGTCGATATGACTGAGTCTCTTCTAAACAAGCCGAGGGACGTTGACCAAGAATTACGCGGGGAGAAGGGCGGAATCGTAGAAGTTGATGTGCATCGAAGAAATTGGAATAGGTCGTTCCGTATGGTTCCTCCCGACGTTAGTTGTGTTGCTGCAAATCGTGGAACTAATTCAAATACAATTGTCTGTGGATACCGAAAAGAGTGCAAGTTGAAGCATGAACTTGTTGCTGAGGATCCCGAAGGGATTAGGAGCAATTTTATGGTGTGTTCAGTATGCATTCATGATATTTGTTGTGGCTCAGAATGAGGACCGAAGCTTTGTCCTCTGATTTCGTGTCATGGTGGATGATGTTAAATCGAGGATAGATCACTTGTGTTAAGGTAACATGTGAAGTCGTTTGTATGATTCCCTATTAACAAATAAGTGTCTAGATCCGAAGGGACAACTAGACGAGACCTTGACGAAGGAAAGATATGTTCAAAAGCGCTTGAACTGTGATTCTGTAGTACCACCATTAACCAATCAACCCTCCCTACATAGGGAGGAGTGTAAACCTCGCCGCAGGAACTGTCAGCCTTTTCACCAGTCCCAGGGGAGCATGGTAACCAGGTTACTAAATGGTCCACTAAACACTACAGTACCGGGCACAGGGGATGATTCTAATTGGCCGGATAATGGGACTACTATACTGTACACCACCCACTTTTCGGGGTGGTTTAGTAACCGCTCACTAGCCCTTAGCGATATTGGGGTTAGTTAATGTCGGTCCTTTTGAAGGGTATGCGCCACCCCCACTCCAGGCCCTTTTTTGGCTATTCCGGCTACCACGAGCCCGGCTACTATCCGCACCCCGGGCGAGGGGGATGCGCAACGGATCTACTGCCAGCCAATAAGAAAACAGCAGACTACGGACTAGTCGCTGATTGACTGAGCACTATTTATTGTAACTTTACTTAATATAATTTATGGGGATAAATGAATTAGTAGTATAAATACCACTCCGAATGACAGAGTGCTGTATGAATAAACGAGCACGCAAGGCTCTCCCCCTAAACTCCATTTATGGAAGAGAACAGCAAAACCGCGCCTCCATCTGCGCTTCACCCTTCGCTAAGGGTGAAAACAATTGAGGTTATTATATCCTGTTGGCTCTCAGTCCTCGCGTACCCATCCCTTCGACCCATTTCCTCCGTCGTCCCGTGCCCGAGACGACGCCATCCTCAAGGTCAAACCTTTACAGGACAGCCTGTCCTTCGAAAAGGCCATTAAACCTCGGCTCCTTCCCGGTCTTGCGACACGGGAGGGAATATTGTCTGCCCCTCGAGCAGTGCGTCGTCCCCCAGTGGGACGAACAAGCTAGGTTAGCCACGTCAGTTCGACAACCGAGTGTCCCTACTCCCATCTTTCGGCCTTGACGGTCCCGTCCCCGGGACAGCTGCCCTCAGATTCTTCATCCTCCCGGCTTCTCCACGGTTCTACGACCTGTGGAGAACCAGTGTTTGCGCCTCTACTTGCGCTCTACCCCTGTCAGGGTAGAAACAATCTCGGTTAGCCCAAATCCTGCTGGACAGTCCGAGTGGTTGTTGATATCTTCCCTCAGACCAATCCCTTCGACGTCCCCCTGCGCGGGACGTCTCTCACCTTCAAGGTCACCCCTCCCCCTTGCTTGGGAGGGTGTGGAACACTCGACCCATCAACCTTCCACCTGTGCAGCCAACAGGTGGAGATACCTTATACTGGTGTGAGCCAGTAACCGCAACGTCACGAGTATCCTTCCAGCGCAGAGAAAGGATACTCTGATCTCCCACAACCCTCTTGGGTGCCAAGTGTCCACAACTCCACGGAGGAGTCGCTCTACCACCCTTTTCGAAGGGCTGCTACCGAGAGGTAACTAGGTCCTGTAAACACACCCCCAGTTCTCCGGAGGGCGCGTAATACTACAGAATCATTGCGGAATAAGTTTGAAGAGAGGACCACTGCCACATCCAGAAATCAATCGAGTAGCACTAACTCACGGCTGCCACCGTTGTCTTCTGAAGGTGGCGTTTGAACTTTGGAAGTTGTAACGTTGAAGCATGTGGGGCTGCAAGAGTAAACATTGCGGAGGATTAAAGGAAGGTATTCGTCTTCAATATCTGATTTGTTGCATGTTTCCTTGAATAGAACGGAGATATTGAGAAGAGCGAAACGAACTTGAAGGAACGGGACCAAGTTTTTGCCGTTGAGATATCTCATTGATGAGTTGCGTCCTAGATGAGGGCATGGAACATTCGGGATTTGATGTGTGATGAGAATCTAGTGATGGGTAAAAGTCAGGATCGAAGAATAACGAGCAGGTATAGGATTTGTAAAGAAAGCTATCCACCACCACACCAGTATCATGAAGATGCCAGGGAACACGGAGCAAATCATATGTGAATAGGGTACATGCGTTCTCATAACATAATGTTCTTGGAGGAGCCTGGAAATGAGTTAGAATTCTGGAAAGAGCCAACCAGATCGACTCTTTACGAGTCTTTACGATGAACCCTATCAGTTTACGCTTATCACCACTGCACTGGACTTTTAGTAGACCTGGGGAATGGTAATCTGAGTTTACATATTTCTTTGAGAAATGGTGGCTTTCTACACTTTCCAAGGTAATCAGTAGTCTGTAGGCTGTTCTTCCTGGGAACACGATTCGAGTTGTCGCACCGTCACTCTCCATATATCCTAGTGGCTTAACAGAGAAGTTTCTAAAGTTCTTTGCGTATGATCTAAAATATACGGAGGATAATCTTTCGAATGTATTGAAAAAAGCAGATGCATTCTCCACGTGCTCATCAATTACCACGCAATTCCACGAGCATATATGGGGAATCAGTACAGTATTGAAAGAGTTCACGGTAGAAACAAAATGTAATAGGATCTGTTTCACCACCTGAAGGAACTGCTGAGCACAGTTGAATACTGCATTCCTAACAAGGTGATCCAATAGAACTTGGAGCTGTTGTAGTGCCGACAACGAAAGTCATTTCATGATTTCGGCAGTCTGCAAAATTTAGCATGCCCTTGGAAACCATGAATTGGTAAGAGAAGGAATGTGAACTCAACCAATGAGAACATTGGAAGTTTTCTTTGTCACGTTTCTCTTTGTCTAGGAGTATTGGATTGTCGACATTTTTGTTGGATAAGAACATTGTGTTGGAGACGTAGAACTGGCAAACGGACTTTGTGAGCATATGTTCCACTAGATCTAGAATTGATTCTGCGAATTGTCTGTTTCGAAGGAGTTCAGACTTGGTCTCATGTATTCTGAACTTCACACCAATGTTTCCTTCTGAAGATTCCGCGTTGTCAATGCTACTACCAAATTCTTTCGGGAAGAGATCCATTGGCATTGTAAATGTTCTGTAGAGATCCTCTCGATCTTGAAGAGGAAGTTGCTTCTATCGTTCCGTAGTAGTGTTCCGGTTGCAATTATACATTACATGAAATGTCCTGTGGGGTTCGTCTGAATACCTGCCGCACCAGAGGTATAATGAAAGAAGGCATACCATCGGCAATACTTGATCTCTCAAAGCTGCAGATGAAGCATTCTTCATGATTAATTTGTTCCAACATGGGATGCAACTTGCAGTTGTATATAAATTCTGGGGCAGAAACAAGGAGAGTTCGGAAGCAATGCCTTCCAGAAATCCGCTTGTTCCTCTAATTTCAGGTCAATGTTTATGAGCTCAATGTCGAACCTGAGAGGTTCTATGTTAACCAGTGATTTCTAAGTTTTGGAGTACCTTGATCTAATGCATTGGCGTGGCGATTGGAATAATTCGTTGAGGGTCATTCGGAAAGGGGCTGGCTTGATCAAGTACTGGCGTTGCTTGAAAGATCTCCCTGTGCCAGGTATAGTGACTGAGCTGCGGGTATAGCTCGGTAGCATACCTAGAATACCTGCTCCTTTGCCGTCCACGACATGTACATCCAATCTCTTGACGTTTTGCATCAATTGTCATGAGGAACTTTCGGAGAACATCATTTGCCCTTCTTCTGCCCTGGCGTTGCTCACCTCTTTCCCAGCGAAGGAGATCGGAATAAATTCTCTGTGCGGTTGAACGAGTCAAAATTCTTGTATCGAAGTAGGCATCCCCAAAGTAATGTCCCTGAAGACAGACCATTTGAACCCACATGTAGAGGAATTCGCTGGTGTACGTAGATGTCTTCGTAGCAGGAAAAATAGCTTGGGAAACACCGATATATCTGTTGAGGGTACCGCATCCGAGATGATGGCAATGCCAATCTTCAACTGTTGCTGTAGGAGCTCCAAGAGCCAGTGTAAATAGAGTAACGTTTCGATGTACTGAAGAGAAACGTTTTTCCTTGTCTGATTCGGAGACTTTTTGGCCTTTGGAATTTGAGCACGTGGAGCCATTTCATCTCTGAACACAGAACATTCGCGAATTTTGGAAGCCTCTAACGACGACACAGTTTTCTTCGTGGCATCAAGCTCTCTTCCCCAAATTAGAGGTGTTCTTCTTCCGGTATTCGCTGCATAGATATCGTCGGAGTCAGAATCCGTATCAATTTGACCGTCTAAATCGTTTTTTCTGAGGACGACATCGAATCATCAAGCCGTGTAATGATATTGGGGGATTGAATGCTCCTGCCAATCCCACTTGAAGAGTTCTGAATATTCTTACATGCTTCCTCGTGAACACAGCTACCCCTTCGGGACGGATTCCCATGGCATATTTGGCAATTAAGTCGTTCCATTCCATCTCCCACAATGGCACAGAAGCAAACCACGGACCTGTTGAATGCTATCCATCATTTCCAAGAAAGCATTAGTCGTTCTGTGCGATCGAATAAACTTGCTGTGAACCGTCTTTCCAGCTGCGCAACCTCAACTTGGCGGTTTGTGCCTTATGGAAGAATAAGTAGAAGGCGAATACCGAACCTTGAAGGTGTGACGGAGCTTCGAAGAAGCATAGATTCGATATCTTTGATGAGACTGACGTACTCTCTACATACATCTATATGACGGTATAGTTCCAGTTTTTTCCGATTAATTTGAAGGACACCTCGCAGCTACAGTTGAACGAGATATTTTTCGTCAAGACTAGCAGTCACAAAGATCACTTCTACTTGCTTGTTACTTTCTTGCCTGATAATTCCAATGAAAGGAATGGACATGTGAGAATCAATCGAAAAGTGAGCCGTCAAAATGCCATATTCATGTCTCCCGTATATTGTATGCGCGGCAATCAATAGCTTGATGGACGACGAAGATGGGGAGCGTACTCGAGTTGTTTCGTCAATAAGTTCCAGGGATTCCTTTTACAGCGGAAGAACATCTCGGAACTGTTCAATGTCTGTCTTCTGAATATCTGCTCACTATCGACTTGAATCAAGATACGCAGGATATCTTCTTCGGATTAATGGAACCTTTGTCTGATATGACGGTACCCTACAAACGGGGTAGCTATGGACAGAGAGTTGCTCTAAATTCACGCGGTCTGTTTCCGTGATTGTCCTTTGCGGTGCGATGTCAATGTAATCCTCGTCATCATCTGATGCGCCATTGTCTGTTCGGAAATTCTCAACACAGTCCCCGAGATTCGCTTCATATAGTATGGCGTGCGGGTTGATAACCCTAATTGCCCGAACTAACCTCTGCAAATTTCCCGTTGTGCGAAAACTAGAGATTACACGGCGACAAGAAGGAGTGCCTGAAGTAAAATCGAAGGAATTGATCAAATGTACTGGTCCCTCGGCTTCAACATAATGAGCAGTAACAGAAGAACGCCGTAGAGGCATGGTTGAATTACAGGTAGAGATGAGAAAAGATTACATGATGAAAGCAATTGGTGACGCAGAGTCAGAGTGTGGATGGAATACCCACCACGCAGGAACGGTTTTCTGTCCACGATTTCATAGAGCCCAGATGCGAGATTTGCTGCGAAGGATGAGATGTAGAAGATCAACCCGCCATTTTCACGTGAATCGCTAAAGGTTTACCTGGATAAATGGCCTCCAACAACCCCTTTTGACTAACGGACCCGTCGGTCCGCATGAGACACGTGTACGGTGTGTGATCCGTAACTCTCATGGAAAGCAACACAACAATTCCTATCAATACATATGGGCAGTAGGGAGAACTCCCATGCACTCATGCACGTAGTGTACTGTGATAAGGAGTCAGCAGTGCATTGTAATATGGATTCAGCAGTGCACATGTGGGTTCTACGTATCACCAAATGCAATACCCAGATGTTCATTCGTAAGTAGCCAAAGCAAAGCGGGGATGTCAATTCAGGAGTGCACGGTACGGTGCAATCACCGACCCATAATCGCACGCGTGTATTTTCGAACAGCAATGCCAGTATAGGAAGTGTGTACAGTTGTAACAAATACAACCATGCACTACTGGGCATAATGCATGCACTGTAATATACATTCTGCAGCTGAGGAGGGAAATCACACGTGTTATGTGTGGTATGTCTCACGAAAATCAATGCATACATTTCCGGGTAGACATAAAAACTGTCTCATGAACACATGTGCAATTGATACTGCAGTGTAGTTACGAAAAGAATGTGGAAGATGCACCTTTGTTTCGCGGGTGTACTATTTTACGTAACGAATACCGCCAAGCACTCTGTTGCGGATTTTCCGCGGCTGCAAGTTGCATGCACGGTAAGATGCAGTCTGCAGTTGAGATGGGCGGGCACACGTGTCTCGCCTCCTATGTCTGACGAAAAACCTTGTATACATTTCTAAATATAGGAAAAGTCTGTCTCGAGAATACCTGTGCAAAAATACTCTACTGTACACTGTAAAGTCATTCTTCGAGTACGCAGAGCACGCTTGGAATAGGGTTTGGTATGGGCAAAATATCCGTGCTAATATAAATATTCAGCTGCTGGTAACATATTTACGGATTTCCATACGTGGTCTCCTGTTATACCATCTGCTTTAAGGAATGTTTAGCGCTTATATCTTCATACATGTCCACATCTAAGTGGAAAGTGTACCGTGAAGTACAGGACATAGTAAGTGAATTCAGCATTTCACAGCAATAAACGCTTGGTATGGGTACAGTAACGTATGGAAATGTGCTATCTCCTGTATTCAGGCCGATTGTAAGCAAAGTTTATTGACGGCGATGGTCGAACACACATTACTCGATAATCAAGGCTTGTCGATTGTGTCATGCGGTGCTCGAGAGTTTGTACTGTCGACCTTCACCGTAGCCATCAAATTTGTCCACGATGTGATTGTAGCACGACCCATAAGTAATAATGTTCTTTATGAACATAGTTGGATTTTAAAATCATTATGTGAATTTTAATGTAAGATGTTATTGCCTTGTTCCTTTTAAGCAACACAGAATAAATAAATGATGTTCACTCCCCAGCTATACATAAGGATTGAGCTTGGAGCACTGCAGATCAACTCTGTGACACATCGTAGTAGCAAGGAATTAATTGCGAAAAGTGCTTCGACATTGACCATCGTCAAGTATTCACGTACCAACCGCCGGGTACAAGATCCATTCTGCGTTATCACCCTCCTCGACCTATTGAAGCAGTCGTGAATCACGAATTCTGATCACAGACTAATGAATATTGCTGCAGAAAACGTTATGTAACTCTAGTAGACCAGACATTCACAATTTACTCTGTTCTAATGTAATCGAATTCAACTCGTAGTTCAACCTGCACATTAGGGTCACCAGATGACGTCTCCATGGATGATACTAACTCCAATGGATACTGAAGTCAAGTTAAATTAACATCATAGTATGAGTTACTTCGCAGAACATCTCGATTTAAGTAGAGTTTACGTTAGCCTGTGAAGTCGAAAAAAATATTTCCACATAGAGAACATATAGAATTTTACCCGGGATTTCCAACTTCGTAATATTACGAATTTTCAAAGTTTTAAAACGCCTGGCTGAATTTGCTGTATGACTGCACCACGATTGACTCCGCACAGCTGCCTGATATTAATCTCCCTTCACGCCAAGTCACATACCTTCCTGTTGATTGAAGACAACAATTTAAGATACCCTTGTGAATGAAGAAATTTTGGATGTCTGTAACGCACCATTCCATATTTCGAAAACATCTGAACAACTGCCTCCATGGGGGTACAAGCCGTTGCATCGGATAGGACACGTCAACGAATCTTCCGTTTTCCGCCTTCCACGCGTTTGATACGTGCCACTTGGATTTTAGCCACATTTGACATAGAATATTCTCCTTGCTGGAGAATAATTTGTTTGTCATGCAGTCCAATGAAATCGCGTCGTCTGCGTACTTATGAACCCGCCCAATGGGTAGCCACACCGGTCAATGCGCAGTTTTAAAGCACTTCAAGATTGCATCCTAAAGCTTCGGCGCGTTCCTATCCCTTGGCAATTACACTGAAGAAAATCACACTGCAGAGGATCGGATCCTGATATTTTCAATGCGAGATCGAAGCCACACGGTCCACACATTTTCCAAAGGTACCTAATTACCAATCTCTAGATGGGAGGAAATCAAAAGTGGACAATTCTCTTTGGGCGGCTGCGACGCCGGATCGTATAAAAGTACTGTATCAGATCTCGCTTATCCCTTCCCTCCATCACCACACACCACCCTCGTATGTCAAGAAAATTTTGCTTCAGAATTGGAGTGCTCTCAGAATAGGGAAAGAAGGGAATAGGGATAAAATTGCAATTTAAGTAAGAGTTGCTCGTTGAAAACGGGACTGGCAAAGTTTGTAGCAAACCGGAAAACAACGGCTCGCCCGATTTTCGACGCCCTTTGACCGACTAAAAGAGAACTATGATGGCATATGCCATACAACTCCCATCAGGAAATGTGGAAAACAAATCATAGCTACGTTTCTTCAACGTAGATCCACATTTTCACAATACGACTGAGGAATTGAAGCACGACTACGCATGTGAAGCTCTGCCCCGCGCCTAATCAGAGAACAACAACATGTTCGCCGAAGTCTGCGGGTGGTGTTGAAGATATGTTACATCGCTCAAGGAGTTACGGTATGTTGGAGTCCAGTTGACGGCGGTTGGCGATGTGAGGTAATGGGTGCAGATGCAGGTGGGCTGTCGATATGTAAATTCAATATTGGCACGTCTGTACGGACGGAAAAGTTAAAAACGAGGGGATCTCTTCCTGTCTCGTCTCCAACAAGCGCGAAATCTGCAACCAACTCTTACAGCTGTTCTTGATAAATGCACATACGGTACGAAGTCCGTGTGGCATTAGGAAACAATTCCGTGTAATCAAGAAGGAATTCATGATCCGTCAGACAGATGGGCGACGGTTGCGCGTGCGCAGTTTGGGATGTATAAAAACGAGAGATTTAGGGGATGTGGCAAATAGAAAGAGCCCAGTAGAAATTAAATTGCAGGATCAGGGTCTACGTGTGCTCGCGGTGCGATGGATAATACGCGGGTTTCCCTACAAATATACACCTCTGATAGTTCGTTCCCTGTCCTGATAATAAAATCCTTCTTCGAAAGATCACTTTACTTCCCAGAACACGTAATCAATCTCATGCTTCTCATGACTTCATACGTTTGAAAATCCTTCGCCCAGGTTTGTTGCAGCTCATCATCCAATATTCACGTTCTCGAATTAAGTGTAAGCGTATGTGTGCCTAACGGTTGGTTCCCAACTCATATGTTCGGAGTTGCAGTTTCTTTTCATGCGAGGAAGGGATCACTTCTTTTTTCAAAATCGCAAAAACTTGAAAAATCCAAATCATACAATTTCATCTTTTTCTGTAACGGGATAACTCCCATTGTTTCCTTCGTCAAAATTTTCCATGCGAGTTAGGGATTATTTCTTCGAACAACCAATAGTCATTTCCCCTTTCGATCAGAAGCTTTATCTACCCAGAAAGATACACTTCCTCAATCTGCATTCTCCTACTAATCTTTCCTGCAATACGTCCACGAACACTCTTAATTACTCATGCCTCACAGGCACTATCTCCTGTACCATTTCTCAGGAAGCCTACTATCTTAACTCCTCTGTCCTACCTTCTCACGATCCGGGTTCACGTCGATCGAACTTCCACAAAACGGCTCCGTTCTCCCTGTTCCGACGGTAATTGTAGTACTCTCGGAAGAACCGTCGTCCACCTGACTGTGCAATCCCATAGGCAACAGTTTCACCATCCCCAATAATAATGAGCAACTTCCGAGCCCTGCTCATAGCAACATTCAGCAGCCTCCACTGATAGATGAATCCTATCTCGTGTCTCCGATTGCTGCGTGTGCAGGTTACAATAATTTCCTCTCGTTCCTGACCCTGCATCCAATCAACTGCGAACACTGAAACGATCATATATCGTCTAAAATCGTATTCTCGAAGTGGTCCGTCTGCTCTTCGAATCCGATTAGTAATCTCTGTAACTTCTGCCTAGTACGGCGCAATCACTCCTATTTTATTCTTCAGATTAGAGGTCGCATCAGGTGTGCTCACCAGCTCCCCTATGACTTGTTCGACAATTCTCGCCTCTAATTCATTGCATAGCTTCCCACTAACAGTGTGGCTCGGTGTTTTCAGTAAGCTTTCATATGTTTCAATGAAGGTAAGTGTTGCATAATATCCTTCAGTACTGCCCCACACATCGCGGCTGATTGAATTATATACTGTCCAACATATATTCGCTCTCTATTCACTGTGGGACAAAACCAATACCAAAAACTAGAGGAGTCGAACACGTGTCCACGAGGGCAACCCAAGCACGAGCCATGGGCGCGTGACAACACAGTGGACAACACACGGCCACGTGGCAGACGTGGGCAACGAGCGAGCGCGCACGCGACGGTAAGTTAGCCTACAGTACTCCACCGACACCCTTCAGTGTTGCATCGGAGCACCTTTCAGGGCACCGGTGCCCAGCCCGGCTCCTGACAGTAATGGTATGCACTAGGCAGCACTACGGCCAGGGCCTCTTGTAGTATGTGCAGAAAGCGCCTGAGCACCCTCCGGATACTGTGTCCCTAGTATCCGGTAGCGGTGTGGCGGGAGAGCAAGTATTTCCTGTCGCCTCCGGGCTGGGAAGTACTGAGGCTTCTTCTCGGCACTCTCGCTCGCCCGCAAGGGTGCGTCAGGGTGCTCGAGGTGGATCCCACTCGACCACGGCCGGCAACGGTCGTGGCGAAGGAGACAGTGGAGCGCTGCTGCGGATCGCCCACCGGCCTGGCCTGCCTTTCCCTCTGGAGGAAGGGTAGGTCGGGTTGGGGGTCGCGAGGCACGGCCACGGGTGTGGTCGTGCCAGGGGCTAGGGGTGTATAGGACGGACAGAAGCTAACGGCGCACCACGAGTAGTGCGTCGCGCGTATGGCTGATTGGGCGGCCATAGGGCAGGGAGGTCGACGTAGAGCCACGCGGAAACTAACCGAACCGATGCCTTCCCCTGGAGGAAGGTGATCGAGGTCGGCGCTGAAAGGGCTTTCCCCAGAGTCAGTTGTAATGTCAAAGGGGGGGTCTTCGCTGACTCTTTAGTTGTAGGATAGCTATTACCTAATCCCTTAAATACTATTTTACATCCCTTTGCTTACACTACTAAATAACTACATAAATTAGGCCAATAATACCGCCCTGGGTGGTGAGGCTACGCAATTTGTATACTTGGTTTACTGAGAGCTGCAGGCACCACCCCCACGGCCGCCGTGTAAGGGATGGTCGGTGGTTGGCTAGGCCGGCCGCCCCGCGAGGGATGGGCCGGCGGTACTGTAATGGGCGCCACCAGCAATGGTGGGCGCTCATTGGCAGCTGTGGCAGATCTGGGTATGGGAGCTCAGGTCTGGCTACATGGCCCCCGGATCACTACTGTGCCCCACTAGGCTCAGCACTGTAAGCCTTCCTGGCTCCACATGCACACGTGTACCCAACGGGGTACACGTGGCGCGTGGGCGAAATCCGGATTCCGACAGTCCGTACCGATCCGGCCTGTAAGTCCCCAATCTGGGCACACGTGTACTGTAAGGTACACGCGTGTCCGTTGGAAAAAAGAAATACTATGGCGTACGCCCGGGAACGCCCTGTGCGAAACAGGAACGTAACCGTCGGGTCGTACCCTGAGCCGTGCACCTCTGAGGTTACCACGGCGCGGGGCCCTGCAGCCCCAGCCGCATATGGCTGGGTACTACACCAAGGAAGCAACTTCGAAGCCGCTTCTTCTTGCTCACCGGTGGACTCACAAGTATGGCGGAATTCCGCGAGGAACCAGATGACTTCGATGGCCTCCCGGCCTTCGAAGGCCTGCAGGCTCGTGTTGAATGCTCGGATATTGCTGGATAGCTTTCCCAGCCGGCGTAAATCCGAAGGTTGCAGTTGGTGTCACATATCCTGCTGGTAATATTGCCTGTAGGATAGCACCTTGTCGAAAGATGGCTCCCTGCTCTTCGGAATCTGGAGAACAGGTTCCAGTGGGCCTTGGAACGAACTTTCACGCATCAGTTCCCAAGGGGAAACGGATGGGTCAGAGGGAATTGTGTTGGGTGGTGGCCGCTTGAAGCCGTCATCATTGGACATGGATGTTCCCGTGCGTGCTCATCTGAGCACGCATGGAGTTAATAGATTGAGTTGTCTCAGCTAAGGCCTGCACTCGCAGGGAAAAAAGCCTTATTGTGGACTCTAGTTCGGTTTGGTGAGTTGGCAGCTCCCTCCCTCCCTGGGAGAGAGCCGTGTCAGCTTGCGTGCCGACGACGCGTAAGTAAAGGGGGGCAGTATCTGCCTGGAGGGATTAGAGGACCGTGTCAAATTTGTCTACACGCTTCCCCAGCCCTCGGGACAGGTTGTCCCAGGCACGTTGCGTGAAGCCCTGTCGGAGCACTGTTAGGGTATCTTCAAGGACAGCGTTCGATACGCTATTCAGCTTCAAATCTGAACAGTGTGCGTGGATCTCAGGCACCTATTTCTGGACGACATCTTTCACATTTTGAAAGATATAGTCCTCCATTCTATCACCCAGTGCTTTCAGAGGGCTCTCAAGCATTGCTTGCAAGTCGCCTGGACGCCCGGCGATTTGCCTTGGAGACATTGTCATTGTCTCAGAACTTCCAAAGTTTGGAAGTTCTAGGTCGGGAGACCACTGCAGTATTTACAGAAAAGCGCCTGAGCGCCCTCCGATTACCATTATCTTGAGTACCCGGTAGCGTGGGGCGGGGAGAGCGAAGTATATCTATCGCTTTCAGGTCTGAGAAGTCCTGAGGTAACTCCTCTTCGCACTGCCTTTCCTCCAAAGGAAAGGTAGGGTGTCGAAGTAGTGGACTGCCCGCAATCGCCCAACGCTCTGCCTTTTCCTAGGGGAAAAGTAGGTTGGTTGGGGGGTTTTGGTGCACGGCCGAGGGAGTGGTCGAGCAAAGGGAGAAAGGAGGGGGCTGACGGATAGAGGCTAACTACGTGCCACGTGTTGCACGCCGCGCGGATGGCGAGTTTGGGCGATCAAGGGCAGCTGAACGGGATGTAGAGGGACTCTGGAGCTAACCGAATCGACACCTTTCCTACGGATGAAAGGTGGTCGGGGAGCTGCGCGGAGCGACCTGTTCCAGGTTGAGTTGTAACGTCAAATCCGGAGGTCTCGGTTGCCTGTTTAGTCGGTAGGATAGCTCGTTTGCTAAGCCTTAAATACTAGAATTGTACCCCACTACTTACCGTAAAGTACTAACTAAATCTGCCCGATGTACTACCAGGTAGCCGGTACTCAGCTGTAGACATAGGCTTACAGTTGCTCAGGCCATCTCCATCTGCTGACCTGCGGAGGGTTGCAGACGAATGGTTTCGGGGGTGTCGGCCCGCGGAAGGTCGGGGGCGGTACTGTAATGGGCGGCTGCAAGCGACGGTAGCTGCCCATTGGAAGGTGTAGCAGCAGTGCCGCAACTGGGGATCAGACACATGAGTACTGAGACGGGGCAGGAGAGGGCCCTGGGGGGTACAAGTGGAGGTCTGCCCGCTGGTCTTGCGCGTCTGTGTGTGCCCCTTGGCTACACGTAGACGAGATTTAATTCGGAGCCCGACGGGCGTCACCGAGCCGGAGTGGGTCTAAATCTGTAGGCACACGTGCACCCTCGCAGCTGCCCGAGTGGGGTCAGGTCTGGTGGCTCTGCGCCTGGGGCACTGCAGGGCACCCAACGGCGCCGTTTTTGTATGCCGACCGACCCCGCGTGGCCACATGTTCCCTTAGGTTACACGTAGACACGGGGAGACCCGAATCTCGGTGGTCTTCCCCGAGCCTGATTAGATTCATATTTACCCGACATACGTGTACCTTCACAGGTACATGAGTGTTTCCACAAAATAAACAAACTATATGTCGTAACCGTGGAATTACGCAGATTTACCTTGTGCGCGGCCACCTGCCCAATCTGGCAATGCGGTGATTACAATCGGGCCATGGCCCGCATAGTAGCTTGGGAGGATGAGGGGCCTGTAGTATCATTCCAGCATGGCACGGTACTACAGAAGGCCCCTAAATGGGGCCGGAAAGCTGATAAATTCTAGGTGAAAATGCGCCGACGCCCTACCGGGGATAATTTCGATCCCTAAAAACAAGCCTTATAGGTGCCAAAAACTTTATCACGTTTACACTCGTTGAGGGTGTGTAAATGCAACATATTAAATAATTGCACAAATACCCTTTCCGGAAATATTTTTGAGTCATAAGAATTGCAATAAAACATGCCTTACAGGCGCTTGCCCTGACCCCACTCCTCCTACCAGAGAAGTGTATGCTGGAAACGGATACTACCCGTTACGGTACAAAGGCAACCCAGGACAGCTGTTATAAAGTATCCCCGTCCTTAACAGGGTTATATTTTTAGGTTATTTTTCGAAGCTTACACCGTATGGACGTTTCTTTCAGGTCTCTGTTGACCTGGGCACTATTATTCATGTTGTCGGAAACATGTGCTATTTTATTGGCTAGCGTGCCGGTACGCTTCTTGTTTTCGGAAGCCTGGTATTCCACCTTGGTGACAAGGTGCTTGAGCGTGCCCAACGTCCTGCTGATAACGCCGTTCAACTCGTCCCAAGCTTTTAGGTGGAAGACTAACTGGGCCTCTCGTTTGACCTCTTCTTTGAGGTCCTGAATCTTGAGGTCCCACAGCTCCTCTTGTGCTTTCTGATAAGCTCTCATGCGGTCTTCCACATCCGTCGCATTGGACGCGAGAAGTTCCGCACGAATGGCCATTGTCTCAACATTTAAATGCCTTAGTTGAGAACAATTCGGGTACCACCGAGGCACCCATCTCTACCATAGAGGTGAACAAATTGGCCCAATCTAGCGAACATCCTCAACAGAGAGGAGATGATTTGGGAGCTGAAGTCCCCGGCCGGGTCCCCTTACGACTAGGGAGCTGGCCTTCGATACGGTCCTTTCATATAGGGCCTATGGTCTCGTTGACGCAAGGAGCACTCTCCGAGAACGAGAGTTGAAAGCAGTGGGGAAACTATCGGCGAAGATAAGGTCCTACGACCCATCCTTCAAGGACTTCAACGGGAAGGACCCGATTGACGTAATTCGCTTCCTTTGCGAATTCAAGGACGCTGCCGATGCCATGGGTGTCAGTGAGGCAAAGGCAGTGAAGTTGGT
>JAUBNZ010000385.1:0-17763 GCA_032355485.1 Bonnemaisonia californica
GGGGTGCCGCCAGGTTACCAACCTCATACTGAACCCGAGTGGCTCATTCACTGGCCCATGTGTTGGAGAAAGTCACAGTAGCCGCTGTAGGTACTGTGGGAGGGGGCGCAGTACCACAACAGAGGCTGTTTGGTTCGATAAGCTTGCTGCTTGATTCGTGGGTTGTTGCATGATGATTAGAACGTCGAGAGAACCATACGGATATGCGTTTGAAATATCAACACCTTCGAGGAGGAGATTTTCGCTTGCTGGAAATGCGATGATTAACCTCAGGCTTTCATGGGTTGCCACAGGTGCGTACAGAGTGTCTGGGTAAAATTCAATGTAAGGGAATTGTAAGTCTCCGCGGAGAACGCAATGAGCCTTGAAAACAACATCAGAGCCAGAATCATCAATCATCTTTGCATGAAAGATCCATTTAAATTCCAGAGGCCTCATTTCCGGTGTTCGTGGAATTAGTTTCCAAGTTCTACGGCGAACGAGGGCACCATACTCGCCATCGATTGCGGCTGCCCCCTTAGGATGCGCGCAAGCTTCTTTAAATGACTTGGGAACAAAAGGTCCACCATTGATACCATTTGCTATCTTTTGTGGGATGAAGCGAAAATCTGAAGCATCAAAGTCGGAACTGAAGGACGCCATGAAGGAACCTTCAATCTGCATAGAATCCATGCACTGAATTAATTCTTCTTCAGCAAATCCGTTTACTTGATTTGATGCGGTTCCGATCGAATGCTGACGGGATAGGCCGTCAACAAGTGGTGAGAAGCGTGGTAAAGTATTTTTCGACTGCCGATGAAAATCTGCTCTGCGTACCACCTTCATGGATTTTGAAGCTGGAATATAGACCTTCACCAGTTTAGAATCGCTTTTTACACTGACGAAATGTGCAAATTCTGATCGCGGAAGAAACTTCTTTCCAGCAGTGGTCTTAGAACGATAGATGAATGCATATCCAGTTTGGCCAAATTCAAGAAGTGTCTTAAAATCAGTGATCGTAGCAGGATCCCAATTTAGGATTGGAATATCTCCACCAATGCGACGTGAAGGGAGCCTATTGCGAAACCAGTTTGCATGCGTAATCGCTTCACCCGAGAAGGAGAACGGTAAATCTGTTGAAAATAGAAGAACACGGGCACGCATCCAATTTTCTCGAACTAATCTTTAGGCAAGACCATTTCTTTCAGGGGCAAAAGCGGGAGATGAGCTTATCTCGATTCCCTTCTGTCTACAGAATTCGGTAAACTCATTTGACTGGTGCTCACCCGAATTTTCAAAGCGGACACGCTTGACTCGATAATTTTCAGCTGAGAAACGATTTTCGACGTAAGATATATAGTTTCTGAAGACCAATGCATTGTCTCTTCTGCGTTTCAACAGAATTAAATCTGATTTGGAGGTGCGAGGTTCCATGAAGTAAGCTGCATAAAGAATTTCTCCGAGGTTTGGCAGCACTGGACCGGATAGGTCTAGATGGACTTCAGCCAGGAGCACAACTGGGGGATTATTGATTGATGGTATCGGTTCATTCCGCATTTTTCCTATTATGCAAGGGACACATTCCAATGACTCAGTAGTCGAGGTGCTGAATACGGGAACATCTTCGAAACGACAAGATAAATCATTGTACCTGGAGGAAGACATTTGTCCAGTTTTGTTGTGCTATTCACGAAAGGAGCTAAGCAGCCCTATAGTAGCCGTAGAGAGGACCACAGAACCGATAGGAATATTATTCGATTTCTTCTTCTTGGGATACAGACCATTTAAGCATTTAGTCTCCCATACAATATCTTCCAAAGAGAAGGAACCCTTCACAGAGAAGAAACACCCTTTGTAGCTGCGAATAGAAGATGAGAACAGAACTTCCAGAATCTCGGAGAGAACATTGACAGCTAGATTGTTTGAGTTAAACTCAGGCGCGTAGTATGCTTCAACGCTTGTACTAACATTCAGAGGGATAACAACAGAACCCTTTCCGAGAGGATGTGAATCTAAATTTGCAGAATGAACTGTAGAGTTGTTGATTGCTTCGTACATCACAAGAAACGAATGGCTGTGAAAGAAATTATGAGTTGCCCTGGAATCAATTTATACATCACCGGCCTTCTCTGTATCAAGAGCAGAAACTTGGCTTCTGAAATTTTGCTTGCGTCTTGCTATACGTGCTTAAGGAGAAACTTCTCCATGCTCTGAAGAATCACTTGGAAGTTTCTGCTGCGCAGAATAATCCAATAGGGTCTGTTGATCTGAATTTTGTGGCCCCATGCCAAAACCCATGTTCGCCTAGAAGGGTGCTTGTGTCTGATTTTCATTATACTCGGCCGAACCCTTTTTCCATTATCCTAATCAGTGTGGGTGCGGAATGGCCTCCATGAATTACCTCTACCGTGTTTGGGGAGAGAGCCGTTCTTGGGTTGAGGTTGAGGTTTCCGGATTCTACCCGACTTGTCATCATCGATCCTCATTAAGAAAAACTTGATGTATTGACAGAATTTCCGGCAGTAGTGACACACGCTACTATGATATGGCTGACCCCGACCATATCTCCGGCCCCTAAATAGGTGTCCTCCGCGTCCTCAATTGCGTCTGTGAAAATGATAAGGGTCTTCAGTATGTTCTTATTGAAGTGGATGTCAGTTGCGTTCTTTACTGTGTGGTACTCTCAGTCTTTCAATAATGAAGACGTTCTAGGTTTTAAGTACTCCCATTGAGTTAGATAATCTAACATTGCATAGACATCCGTTTGATTCACTGTAGCAAAATATAGTGCATGTAATTACATGGCAGAGGAGATTTACTCTAGCCATATGTAAGTGATTTAATAATCATTACAATAATGGCTTATCCGAGAGGGAGCATTTGGTGTCAGTACAGTAGATACTTCTGTAGTATCTAACAATTTCGAGTTCTTTACCCAAGTGCCAAGCTTTCTGGATAATCTAACAGTTCTGAAAGGTTTGATTGGGGTTTAGCGTGCTCTTGATGATGCGGGTTTGATCTTCCAGCCAATTCGGCCTGTAAACCTCTCACCGTTCTGTAAAATCCAGTCTGCATCAGAGTTGAAATCATGGCCAGCGGATTCAATGACCTAGATAAAGACCGAAGCAATTTCGAAACGTTTTCCTTCTCCTGCATTTCTTTGTCATAGGTGGCTAATTCGCCTAAAATTCTTAAGAAGGAGTTTACATGACCATGCCAACTTTTCTGCTCATCAAAGGATAGAGAATCAAACATTTTCCTTATATTTTGAATAGCCAGCGTACTGGATGTAGTGCATGTTTTGGGAAGAGCGTTCTAAATATCTTTTGCTAACTTTTCGTCGTCGTCAACAATGATCCTTGTTTAAGCCAATGCAGAATCTCCTAAGCAGAGGATGATGTTAGAATTTGCTTTGATAGAATTCTTCAGCCAGTCTTTCCTTATCTATTGGTGGCTTGTTCGGGCTCGTCGTTTAAGCCGACAAGGAGAGTGTCATCTCGCCGAAGAAAGGCATGTAAACTACGTTTCCACTGAATATAATCAGATGGCTTCTCGAGCTTTGGAAGTTTCATGACACATCCAGACTCGGGTTTTATGTTGGTAGAGAACGACAGAGGCTGAGTGCGGAGAGTTCAGGTAACTCAACACCATGCTACAATGAAAGAAATCAGTTAGTTTCACTCTGCTGCCTTTCTTCTTCTTCTGCCTCGTCCGTCTACCATGGCTTAAGTACCCTTGAATGGCACCCTCAGAGTCTTGCGTACAGTGCCAAGTAACCACAGTAATCCCGGAGGTACTCCGTCAGATAAAAGCAACAGTTAGGGCAACGTGTGCATAGGTGTATGAATTGTCATGACACGTGTCGTCGAATCACGAGGAATACCTAACAATTACTACAGCACACAATAAATATGTACCATCACCTTTCTACACTATTTTTTACCTGGACTAAATCTGGTTACCGGTGTACTAAATTTAATTTAGTGTGTCTCAACATCTGAGTCGGCTAGTCTGTGATTTACAGTAGCACGGCTCGACATGTCCTTCAGTTGTATGGCATCATACTGTAACGTAGTACTGTAGGTTGCAGTACAACGTTGGCAACATGATGATGACATGATGTCGGGTTGAGGGGCTGACATCATGTCAGCCCCTCAACCTGGTAAACAACCCACACTTGTCGCCTGGACTGTACATGTTCGAAATTATTTAAGAAAAGCAACATTTATGATAAGACCAACAATATCACCGCAGATGCAAGCCCGCTGCCGTGTTCCGATTTGCTATGTCGTGTCCATGTGCGCCTGCGCCCCTGGCCCTGCAAATCACCCATAGACCCCATCGCAGCCTGCGATGCGGTCTAGTGGTAACATGTTACAGTACATCACACGTGTAGCTGTCGTGAGACGTGACGTCTGACATGATGTCACGCATATACCTGTGGTTGTTTTTTGCCATGAGAGCGCGGTGCGTGTGCGCTTATATCGGTACATGTGTACAGTTGTGCACGAAGTAGAGCGGTACATGTGTAGTGCATTTATAGTCGAAATGCACTACACGTGTACCGATATGCTGTTCATTGTGTAGTACAATGCATACAACATGTGCTGATAAGCATGCTGGAGATACCCGGTACCCCAACCAGTATACAAGACTGCAAATGCCATTTCAATATTGGTATAAAACGCCCCTTCATATGCCCACTCCCAACAAGTTCTTCCCCACAGCCCGAGCTCCTAAAGGCCAGCCACGACCACCCTAGTCCTTCTTGTACAATGCCGCCTCTACAGCAACCGGTGCGAAATGGCCCGATGCATGCCATTGCCGTTGTCGGCAACCCGGGCACAGGAAAAAGCACAATCTTGAACGACCTCGTCGGCGAGCCTATTTTCAAATCTGGATTGGCGTGGGGTACTGGACTAACTACGCGCTTACAACAACACGTCGTTGGTAATGCGATTTTCTATGACACGCCTGGCTTGAACGATGTTGAAAAGCGCAAGGAGGCTGGTGCCGAACTGGACTAATTGCTCCGCACAAATGTTTCACTCAAAATTGTCTTCGTTGTCACGGTGAGAAACAGCCGAGTTGCTCCGGAGGACGCCACAACCATCTCCCTCGTCCTCGATGTCATCACCTCCGTGGACACGAATAACAAGTTTGGCGTTGTAATCAATCAAGCGTCGAAAGGGTTCATCGACAAAATGAAAACTGATTCACGTGTTGAAGCTACCGTGCGCAGTCAGGTCACTGGAAAACGCCACACCTCTTACTGGTGCTATGTGGAGACAGATCAATCTCTTGTCGATGCAACCAACGGCACTCTATTCACGTCAGGGCTTATGCGGCTGTTTGCGATCCTCCCTGAGACGCGCCCCATCGGCGCTAGTATATCAAGGATCGACACAGCATCTTACTAAGAGAAACTTTCTCGAGAGGTGGAAATTTTTGCCGAGAAAGAGAGAGCCCTAACCACGGAGGTTGAACGACAGAAGAAAATGGTCGATTCGCAGAAGAAGGAAATGGAGCGCATTTCCCTCGAATTAAAACTGGGGGAGAAAGAGATGGAGCGGAAGGAACGGATTGCAGCCCAAAAACAAGCCCGCTTAGAGTCCAAACTGGAAGAAGGGAATGAGCGCATAGACGAGGCGGAAAGCATGGTAAACGAGATGAAACGAGAGCTGGTGCGCATGAAGAAAGCGTCTAAAAGCCGAGATCGTACTGCAAGATTGCACATGCAGGAGATGCTTGAGGAATTAGAGAGGATGACTTTAGCGGCTTCAGAAAGGGAGCGGCAAGTGGGACGCCTAACGAAAGTGGGCCTTCGGGGATCGAGCGAAAGAGCGAGTTCGAGCAATAACAACCGTCGAGTCACTACAAGTGAGGGTGCTCAGGTCGCAACTCGGCCGAAGAGAACAGCTAGAGGGGACACTGTTCATACGGGAGAGGTTCTGTCACCAGGGGAAAGTATCGAGTGCAAAACTCGTCGTTTCGCGCTTATCCACCAGGAGGATGGAAATCTCGTCATCTACGATCGCGAAAAACCTTAGCGTCCTGCTATATGGGCGTCCGATACAAACGGGCAGAGGTCAACTATCGCTGGATTGACGAATGATGGTAACTTCGTGTTGTTGAATGGAAGGCGAGTAATTTGGAGCACTGAGATGAGTGCAACAGATGCATCGCATGCCAAAATGCAGAATGACGGAAACTTTGTTGTTTATGGAGAGAACGGTCCTGTGTGGTCTTCAAACTCCTGGCAACAGGGATGGACGGACTAGGAATATTTGAGTGGATGGCGCAAAGGCATCGTTATGAAGATGTCTGCTTTGTAGCATTTCAAATCGTGTGCAAACTGAGGATAGCTGTTGACGTCAACGCTGTCAACAGCCTGTCATCAGGATTTGTCTTTTCAAATTGCTATACTCGTTTGTTCTAAGAACCGGAACAGTACCGTACGGTTACTTCTGCCTTTCTTTAGGTTATAGATTCTCTGTTAAATTGTTTTTGCCGGAATAAAAATGAAGTTTTGAACGGTGCGGGTAAGGGATTGTGTCGACTGAAGAGGTACGACAGTATGTATGAAACACTTTCTGCGTGCTGCAGATGACCAATACCATTCGTTTCCTTGATTACTTCTACATGTCCGCCACTCCGCCCATCCTCCAGTGCACCCGGTTGCACAACGGTTGTTAGATTATTCCCCGCCTCTGCCGAGGGAGAAACGGTACGACGATGAAGGGGAGTTGCTCCGACGAAGAACTGCTGTCAAGTCATCTACTTTACCTACCTTCGAAAAAGTGTCTGCATTTCAAATATAGGTCTGGCGAATCAAAATGCCGATGCATATATTAACCCGCATATGCGGGGCATGGGAGGGCCAGACTGTTATAATATATGGGGTGAAGTTCAATAATAGCGATAAAATATCGTTTTAACGTCATTGATAGCTCAGGGACCGCTCATATGGTCAAAGATACTGTTGCAGAAAGGGCCAAAACACTGTATGGTCAGTCTTAATTTAGCAATGAAGGGCCTGTATTCTGTAATGTTGGAAGAGTACGGCAATAGGGGCGCGGCTCTCCACCCAATGGCAGTTGGGGGTATGATAAGTGCAATCCTAACGATGTCAGTTCCAAAATGAACATGGCTTTGTGTGGATATCTCTTAATTTTACCTAATATGCGCAAGTGCATTTGTACTGTGCGATACCAGACGTACAATTGTGCACGCTGTACATTATTATCAGTATCCCGACAGATTTTTGACAACACCATGTTTATTCCACACGCCTTTTCGCGTGTGCTTGTACAGTATCGGCATTTATGCTGCAAGCGCACATTCGAGCGTGCGCACGCATTTGATACACACGATGAATAAGGGTGTTTACGTGATAAATGCATTGTTTTCAAACAGAACAGATTGATGTTCTGCTCCACTCAGGCTGTGGCAACCTGCTTCTTCTATTTTTTCAACCTACCGTTGGGAATGTGGAACGTCGCTCCCGGTAGCTCAGTTGGTTTCGTCACAACAAAGAGCATTTGACTGTAGTGTTCAGTGCGGAAAGCCCAGCTTGCCCTTTGATATCAAAATGTCCCTAGTTCGATTCTAGGTCGGGAGATGTGCATATCTTTTAATTACGTCTCCAGAATACTGTGGAACATGTCTGACTTCATTTATGGGAGAAAGTCAATAAAGTTTGTTTTGAGCTCAGATATGGGCTCCGGGGCACGATTTTAAAGTTCTTATTGGCTGGAGGACCGCTAAAAAAAGTCCAAAAATAGGTAAAAGGGCCATAATAAAGGTTAATTTTGGCGATATTGCCCCATACCAGTAATCGTATCTTACTACATCTCTAATCATAACGGGGCCGCACGAACGCAGCCAATGATATGTCATGGAATGATAGGTTTATCGAAATTTCGAAATTTTCGAGCTTTTGAATTCCACCGCGGTCTGTCCATTCCGCTTCCAACGCCCAACAAGGTGTTCCCCCAGGATTGAGACTCCGCGCACAGCTCCCTGGGGACCTTTTCTGAGGGTGAACAGTATCATACTGCGACATAAACGCCATTGACTGCATCGGTGTGGCCCCGTTATGATTAGAGATATAGTATGATAAAAGTACTGGTCTGGGGCAATTTTGCAAACATTAACCTTTATTATGGCCCTTTTAGCTACACTATCTTTGGACTTTTTAGCGGTCCTGGAGCCAATAACAACTTAAAATCGTGCCCCGGAGCCCATATCTGAGCTTAAAACAAACTTTATAAGCCAATATTGACTTTCCTCCCCCTGAAGTGTCAAGGCATCACTGGCAAGCAATAGCACGGAAAGGACAGAAGATGACAGCACCACTTAGCATCTAATGTACGTATTTGTTTTCCTTTACCGCCTACCTGGAAAATCTTCCACTGCCATCCCAATCTCGTACATTGTTATATTTCCTTCTCTATGATGCCACATATTCCATCCCAACTGCTCCGAATACATAGCACGTAGTTTCACCTCCTCACCATCATTTCTCAGTCATCACAAATCGATAAATTGACCTCCAACAAGTTAAACACTAAGTACTACAAATTCTTCCCTTCAAATACTTCCTTGTCGTCAAAGTATAAATCCGAAACCCATGACTGTCCCGTCTGCACCGCCTCACTGCGTCTACATCAGGAGGAGCCGCCGCAAAACTCCCCTTCATAATAGGGTATGTTGCTCAGAGAATCTGAAAATTCTCATATATGGCATCTTTCGCGGATGGATTGCCATGTCTAACGCCAGATGGAAAGTGCAAGATCATGATTTTGCTCCGAACTGGTCATAGATAGCTTGGGGGGTGTGTGATAAAGTTGTGCTCGTAGCCATTCTCCTTTAGGGCGGGATATTCTAGGTGCTCTCAGAACCTAGTTTGCTTCAGAGAGTCGGAGCTGGTGTCTTCCAAGCCGTAGATTAGACATTGGATTCCATGTAACTCACCCAGTTCTGCACCACATGAAACATCGCTGTCCGTCAGCTCGCTGCCCGGGGCGTAATAGTCAATTCCTTCGAAGAGATGATCGAGAGCATGAGGATCGTTCTTCTTCTGCATAGATCCATCAAGTTCAAGACCTGGAATAGGAACGATTGTTGAGTCCAGAGCATTCCTCTCCCATGGCGGATTTCCTGTAGCGACGGGGGGCTCATTAGTTGTTTCCACTTCGACATGCACAGGACCTTCGAACCAGTGCTGGGAGGGATCGTTTGAGAGCCATTTCTTTGGCGACGCTTCTTTCTTCCAGAAAGTAGAGATCTTTCTCTTGAGAGCATTGAGATAAAACATGTTAATGGTATTGAAGTGCTGTGTTATGGTTCTGATAATTTATGATGGTGTGTGATGTTATGCATGTTTGTGTTGTAAGGATGATGTTCTGCTCCCGATGAGAAAGGGGGGCCTACTGTATTTATAATGACTGCAAGAGTCGATTCTCCATATGTTTCGCTTTGTTCAGTTGTTTAGAGCTTGAATTTCTCTGGCAGCAGCGAACTGAGTCAGCTACAATATTGATTGGGGGAGTCGTGCATTTTAAAAAGAATATTTCATTGCACTATACTGATAGATCATCTATTAGATGAAAAATGCGTGGGTACCAGTGTCTGTTATTTTCCGAGCTTCCATGCAGGGATCTCCCGTAGGGTGCGTCATTTTCCTAAATCGGGACGGAGCTTCGATTGCTGTGCGATCTGGAGATTAGGTCGATCCCAGGGAAGAGATGCACTGGCGGAAGTAAATGCAGTAATGCAATGAGATGCCGCAGTGAAATGCACAACACTCAAGATCTTCGGGAAGCTTTTTCAGTTTAAAGGAAGGACGCACTTTGCGTGTATGTATGTACAGCTGCAGTACTTACTGTAGCTTCATGTGGTCTAAATGCTTCCAATCTTGTGGAGTTGCACTTGTTTCCTAAATCGAGGAGAAGGAGTGGTAGGGAACAGCTTGTGTGGACACCACACGGGCTGTTCCCTGCCATAATACTGCCGTGGTTACCGGATGTCCACACTGTGGTCGTCCCATAACCACTGCAAAATTTGTTTGCACAGTAAACCATCGAATGCATTTAAGTAATGCAGTCGATGTATCATACACGAGAGACAGTGTTGCATTGCTTTGGAGCTGTAGGCGGCATCCTGCATTATTTTGGGACTTAATATCTGTATCTGTAATGCTAATTTAGTAGGCTTTGGGCCATCATCCTTTTACACGGGGCTGGAGCAAGAAAAAGGAAGAAGAAATGCTATTTTGGATCGAGAGATGAGGCGCTATGTCCAATGGAAACGTTCCATCCTCATGATTATTTATTAGAGTGCCGATTTATTGTAATATACCCATTTGGTATATGCAGTATCTGCTCCAATTCTTCTTCCTATCACCATGATAATTCTATTGCTCCCGCACTTATCTTGCCTTCCAGCCCGAACTCAGCTCACGCTCTGACGTTCAACTGAAAACTTCAAAAAGTTTCCCCTCCCGTCATCCAAATCAAATGTTCCTCCTTCTTTGAACTCACTGTACACTCGACGGGAGTCTGTCACATCCTGGAAAGTAATCTGTGGCGGGAAATTATAAGACATCACCGACAACGGGTCCGGAATCCCAATCTGTCCAGCCTGCTGGGTTCTCTCCTTCTCCAGAGCAAAAGAGTGCCTGAATCCGAGCACATGTCCGAGCTCATGGCACAGAACATCAGATAAATTACCCACATTCGCAATGTCCAGTGCCGTGTCTGTAATTTCTAGTATGGAAAATCCTTTAACGTACTCAGCAGGGAAGAACGAGATTGCCAGCACAGAATCTCCCCGCTCCTTAAACACTACATCAAAGGTCGCCTCTTCACGGTTTTTCGTTTGCACAAACTTGATGTTGCCTGGTGCAACTTGGTTCCACGCCTCCGTAGATGCGAGCATCGCTTTCTCTGCTGTCGAGACATCGTCCTGGCTTTTGAACGTGTCGTCAAACACAAACCACTTCAGCTCCGTGTCCTCCTCCCACAGAACGATTTTTTGTTCGTTGCTCACGCCTCCGATGACGATCGACGATGTCGAGTCTGATCCTTGCGTCAGACATGGCAGATGGCCTGTCTTTGTGCGGGAAGCCACAATGCGACCAGCATTGTTTTCCTCCTTGCGCTTGAAGAAACCTGTATCAATATTGAACGGAGTAGCCTGGTCATTCTGAGTCCAGTCCAAATCGGGGTTCTCCGTGCGATCATTACGTAGTTCAAGATACGCGAGGGCCGGCGGTGTGATGAGGCACTGGTAATGCTGACGCGGGATGGTGAGACGGTCTGCGTGGTGCTCATTGCGCTCGAATGCCTTGGCACCTGTTGAAACACGAAACAAAACCAGAGGTAACAGCGGCGCTGCAACCTCAGCCACCTTTGCCGCGGTTTTGGCGACTTCTGTAACCCCCTTGATGACGTCATTGAAGCTAAAGGAGTTGGTGCTAGGATCTGCGGCTGTTATGAATTTGCTGACGTCTGTACTGACAGAATGAATAGAGGAGCTGCAGATGGGGGTGGCTGCAGATCCAAATAGGTGGGTGTGGAGACGGGAATACGTGTCGGAGAGTTTTGCAGCATTGCTCTTGACCAAGGACTGGAATTTGAGTTTGCGCCTCGCGATGGCTGCCTTTTTTTCCTCATCATCTTTAGCCCTGACCATCTCGACTCTGAGTTCTTGGATTACGAGCTTCTCACTATTGATTGCGTTGTGCAGACCTTGTATGATATTCTGGAGCTCATCTATGGTTTCGATGCAATTGACGTTAGCGGCCTTCATTATGAGGGATACGGTTGGGTTCTGGCTGTTGTGGGGTTGAATTGAGGAGTGGTAAATGGGTTTCGGGGAGGGCGGCGAAACTTTTGAAGAGAATTCTGAGTAGGCGGGGGCAAGAAGGGGCAAGAAAGCAGAAAAGTTGAAGAGAGACTGAGGGAAACCTTGGGAAAGAGAGCATGTATCTCACTGTTTAAATAGCCAAGATTTGAAATTGTACGTTCCTGTGATACATAGGTATAGATAAGGTGAGCGTTTGTATCTTCATTGTCCGTTGGTGGAAGGTTATGTAAAGCGATGCTGGAACCCGTTCACGGGATTGTTAAGTGGGTATTAAAATTAATCGACTACGTCTGCCGAAACGTTATACAAAACAAAACATTGTAGATAGGTGTGCATATGTGTATAAGAAGAGCGTGCGAGTAACCTGATTCATGAAGGTACGGACTGGGTATGGGAGACCAAGAGTTTTCGTGGGGAGGGCTATGGAAATTATGTTGACGTCAGCATAGTAAGGAATTGAAACCTCATCTCTTTATAATCTCAAAGGGTGTGATGAGACAAGAGCAACTGAAAGGAAGTATACTGGAATAGATTGCAACGCGGTTTTTAAGGTTCTGTATTAGCGAAGATTTACGGTAATTCATCCATTGCCTGTGTTTTGAGAGAAGACCGTGAGAAGCAAACGCTGACGAAAGCGATTACAAATTATGGATGAATGGAAGAGTGAAAAAAGTGGGTTTCTTCGGAAGGTACAATTCACGTTGTTTTGAGTACAGATTTTCCTGCGTTGATGTGATTGCTTACTGAGCTAGTCATAAAGTGGAGATGAGATAGTTGTGCTTGTGCATGCGCTATGCGGTATTGTGTGACGAGAGGAACAGGACCTTTACCTGGATGAAAGCTTGAGGAAGTGGTGGTTCGAAATAAAAGATGGTGACGACGAAGGGTTTCAGGGTGTTCTATGAGGATGTCCAATGGGTAGATCGGCAACTTCCACTCACTCCTCATTGAGGGGAATCTGAGAGAGAAAGAGGTTGAAAACATCCTCATATCATAATATGATAAGAGAGCACGTAGGGTACTTCCCAAGGCATAATATGTCTTGTACCCTACGTGACATGTTACTCTCATATATATTCTCACCATCATGTGACATACTGTATAATAATTTTGATCAGCAGAACAATGAGGGCCGTTCCTATCGAGCGGGAAATGTGGGGTATTGGAAGAGTGGGAACGATTTCCGGCGCTGTGGTTGGTTGATTACTATACACTGTTTTATAGTATTCACAGACCATACGGCGCGGCGTCACCCCTTCCCTGTGCACTTCTTTGTCTGCCTCCGGAGCCATTTGCAGTGAGTGAACAGGTAATGAACCATGAAATGGTACTCATATAGGGTAGTCATTCTGCAGTTGTAATAGCCGGTCGCCGGTTGGTTGAAATAGGACAGTTGTCTTTTCATCGCTTTTTTGTAATTTGGTCCAGGGCCTCTCTACTGTAATCTAGATTAATCTAGATTCGGCTGGATTCTGGACTGTAATCGCGATGCGGAATATTACGAGGACTCCTTCGGGTCTTGGGCCGCTCCCGCTTACCTCTAATATTGCAAACGTGCAATATCTTGAGGTTGTCCAGTGCAGTGCATGAGTATAAAATATCCAGATATTTTCGGATATCCTTCGTTTTTGGTACTGTGAAGACAGTTTCTTATAGATATGGGGTTTTAGAAACAATTTTTTGGTGCATAAGTATAATTTCTATGCTTCTAAAGTTCTATTCTATAGTAACTATACCTATAAAGAACGTTCCTTTCTCACCGAAACCTTGCCTACCCTTCCTCCTACGCCATGCCCCGCGGCAATCCCTTGTCGAAGGATGAACAGAAGAGTATCCTGGTCTGGAAAGGTGAGGGCCTTATGGTTACTGAAATGGCCGGAAAGCTACAGAGATCGCTGATTACGGTGCGAAATGTTTTAGAGAATCCTCTACAGTACAGTACGGCTACCCGAAGCGGGCGTCCCAAGAAGCTTTCTCCGTTGGATGGACGTGCAATTAAAAGGGAAATGGCCAGGGGTGTGTCGGGATGCTGTCAAATCAGGGATAATCTACACTTGGGCGTCTCCAGGAACACAATTTGGAGGGAGGTCAAGAGGCAGAAGATATTCAAGTACTCCAAAATGGTAAAGATTCTTCCTCTGAAGGACGTGCACAACAACATTCGAGTGGATTGGTCGGCCTTGTCATGCATACTGGAAATCGGAATGGGAAAGGGTAGTATTTAGCAATGGGAAAAGTTTAATTTAGATGGTCCGGACTGTGATAAGTTCTACTAGCACGACTTGAGGAAGGAGAAAAGGGATTTTTTTCTAGGCACTCAGGTGGAGCATCTGTGAGGGTTGTGGCTGGGATCGCATCTAAGGGCAAGACAGATATTGCCATTAAAGGAAATGCAGATTCTAAGATTTATTCTACTGTATTGGAAGACTACGTATTGCCAGTTGGTAATGATTTTTATGGCGGGAAATATGTTTTCAGCAAGAAAAGGACCCCATCCACACATAATATGCATTGAAAGATTGGTTTTCGGGCACTGAAATTGATGTGATGGAGTGGCCAGCATATTTTCCCGATCTCAATCCGATCGAAAATGTATGGGGTGTACTTACTAGAAATGTCTACAGCAGTGGGAGGCAGTTTGAAAGTGTATCTAGTCTAGTAGATAGTAATAAGAGCAGCTGGGGCGAAAATGACGTTTCAACTATCAGTTCTGTCCTACAGTCTATGACCAAGCACAGTATCATCGTTATCCAAGCGAAGGGAGGAAGAATCAAGTACTAGTAGATGCAAAAGTTGCGTTGGCGGTTATGGAACGTATACTTATGCGCCAAGATCATGCTTTTAAAAATCTCATATCCATATAATCTGCCCTCACAGTACCAAAAACAACGAAAATCGGTAAATCCACTCCAATTTTAAACTTTTGGACCGAGCTATATCTTAGAGGGGGAATAAAGAGGGTTGAAGAAGTTACGTCTTCTCGGGATGGTTCGGTATTTGGCATCGGAAACAAGTTATGGTAGGGAGGTGGATTTCTATTGCTGGATCCCCATTATGGGTAATGTAGAAGAAGGTAAGCGTAAAATGAAAGAGACGAAAGTAAAGTGATTGCGCGATGGTTTACAAAAAGAACGACAAAAGATAACTGATTGTATTCTACTAAGTTTTGAAGCATTGGCGAACTCTTTCCGTTCTAGGTAGAAGATGCTGCGGGGAAGCTTTGTAACTAATGATGCGGAGATAGTTACGTTTGTAAACTGTATATTTGTAATGTCCCTTTTTTGTTCTGTCAGTACTACTTCTACTACTTGGAAGGACACGCTGTGGGGTGTTCAATGGCACGTGATGTTGTCCTTTCCAGTGCGAATTGATGTTATGGAGTGAACGATTGGAGCTACTATCATGAACATTTGCCGATGCTGTAGTTGATCTAATCTTTTAAGAATGTGTTGAATTACTTATGGTTGATCGGAGGCTCTGTAAGGTTGGTATAAAAGGATTCATTTGTTTGTATATTTGTGAATGTTGAGTTTACAATGTAAATGTCGTTAGAATACCTAAGAAAAGATCTGCCATGAAACGGTTCACAATGTTGGCAGATAAGGCTTCTGCATCTATGTATGACTACTTTACGGTTGTGATCACCAACACTGACCGGAACAACTGCGTGGAGAGCCAGAGACGAGAAGTGGCAGTCCTGCGGTGGATCTGTTTTGCTACTGGAAGTCAGGATGAGCCGAGAGTTCATAAGAGGCTCTATTGCATGAGCAATGCACGTGCCATTTCCCCGAGATGTCGGAGGCAGCGCAGGTACCTCCTATTTCTGTTCACAGAAACGTTTCCCCTGTCGAAAGTGGATCCCCTGAAAGTGTAACCTCACAGGCTGCAGAATCTCGCTTGACCGTAGCATTGAGTTGGCAGCACATGCCGTGTCGATAAATTTATCAATGAATCCTTCGTGGAAAGAGTTTTCCACATCCTAACTCACCGCAGAAAGCGGGATTCAGCCCCGAACCTTTCAGTGCCGACCCATTCAGATATGGACCATGCCTCCAGGATATTCTGAAGGAGGCAGCAGGCTGATGCTGTCCGCTTATCACCGTCGGTTGGCCATCAGTGATCTCCTGATTGATCGGACGACTTCCCACACCATGGAGTCTCAATTTCTCGTCCTTACCCTAAAAGGCTTGGAAAGTCGACGTCCAATCACGCCGCAGACCGGAATGGCAATATCTGCGTTATAATGATGGCCCCTGATCCGAAATGCCTCTCCGGGAGAAAGGATAGTCGCCCATCTGGGACCTGGTTGGGATCGATTCGCGGAGTGCGCGCCGTCCTCCTCGGCATGTATGCGTCTCCATACCACAGGACACTTCTGATGCCCCTTTGCGATGCAAGAGGATCCGAGGCTCCTTGGAGAAGGGGAAGACCTGGGAACGATGGAGGAGGATGGCTTTTATTCGAAAACTAGCGGTAGAAGTGTCCTTGTGAGTGAAATGCCAGACATCGACGGTGAAAACGCGGATTTAACTTCGGAAGATGAGTTGGAGGAGGCGAAACCTTTTGCAGAAAGTTACTATTCGTATCTAAATGCGCTGACGAAAAAGGAGCTGGAGGTCATTTCAAGGAAAATGGACGCCAAGAAAAAGGTTCGAATACGAAGATGCATGCTAGGGCATTTCTTTACTAACGCGCCGAAGAATGGACTAATGAAAATGGAGATGAATGGTTCAGTAAGCAGGTTGTGGAGACCCAAGTGTTTCGGCCGACGCAGCCTTTTCAGCGACGATGCCATTACAAATTAGAATACACACCGACCCATGAAAAGCCCCTCAAAGCAGCAGGTCCAATTCTTGCTGAACGAGCGTCCCCGGAAGGGGCCGCTTTCAAACCGCATTGGATCCTTTGCAAGGTGGTGAGGTTGCTCTTACTAATCCGGGACGACTCAGCAATAAGTGCCAAGCTTCTCGAAGCCGGGCTAGAGCTGACATGTGCCCAGCTTGACCGCGGTGAAACTGCAGATAAGTTCTAGAGCGAATTGGTTGAGCCGCGGTTCAGCGATGAATATTTTAAGCCCTACCTAAATCTTCAAGGTGCCTTAGACGAAGTTGATTTTTCCGTACCTCCGGTGTACCACAGAAGTGGTGTTGTTCTGAGAGATCTTTTCACAATTTTGCGGGCACCCCTTTTCCCCTTTTACCGAACGTTGGTCGCGGTCCGGGCAGAATGAAACGAGTAGGATCCAAGACTTTCTGGTGAAAATGGGGAATGGTACCAACAAGGATGTCAACGTAGAAGGGCATCAAATGTTAATCATGTTCTTCTTCTTTCGACACGGGGCACCGAATGCGGATACTGCAGTATTAGATTACACCAGGAAGAATATTGGCAGTTGCGGGGATTCCAGATATGCGGGGCGAACGAACAAATTCATAGAACTTACGCAGCCTTCGAAGAAAATGCGCAGGTCGAGCACGAGCGGTAGACGTGAGGATGAACGAGAGGGTGAGACGAAGTCACTTGTTGGGGCAATCAACTGGTTGCATAAAACGAAGACGGCCAAGGAAAAATGGCTGATGGCAACTCAGCCTTTTTCATTTGCAACAGGCGCGCCATAGAAGAAAATTGTGGTTGCGACAACATGATGGCGACTATGGTGAATTAATGGGCGGAGATGGAGCGACAAGGGAGGCTTGAACGCGCCGAATTAATCAAGGAGAGGATCGAAAGGCTGAGAGATGTAGTACCTCGCACGGTGTGTACTACGGATGTTTGATTTCTTGCCACCGATATGGTCCTGTAATCACTCCCCAAAAAGGGGGTGATAGGATGGATAGTGGTGCTAAAAAATAGTAATTTTTGGAAAAGGTATGAGAAGGGGTTGGATCGGTTGGTAACCGAAGGGATACTATC
>JAUBNZ010000386.1:0-17763 GCA_032355485.1 Bonnemaisonia californica
TCGCCCCTCACTGCCCCACGACCGCCTCAATCAGCCGTTTGCGCGACGCACCACTCGTGGTGCGCCGTTAGCTTCCATCCGTCCTATACACCACTTTCCCCGGCACGACCACACCTGTGGCCGTGCCTTGTGAACCCCAACCCGAACTACCTTTCTTCCAGAGGGAAATGCAGGCCAGTGGGCGATCCACAGCAGCACTCCACCGTCCTCTTCGCCACGACCGTTGCCGGCCGTGGTCGAATGGGATCCACCTCGAGCACCCTGACTCACCCTCTCGGGTGAGCCAGAGTGACGAGAAGCAGCCTGAGTACTTCCCAGCCCGGAAACAAAAGGAAATAATTCGCTCTCTGGCAACACCGCTACCGGATACTAGGGACACAGTATCCGGAGGGTGCCAAGGCGCTTTCTGTAAATACTACGCTGCCCTTCTTTCCGATCCATTCCTTGGACACCCTGCACAGGGTGTCACCATCGTCAAGGTCACTTCTTTTCGAAGAAACTGTCATTGAGGGCTTAACCGTTTCTGGCTCGCTCTCGGATTTACAACCCTGGACCGAACAGTGCCCCCGCCTCAGCAATGCACTGTCCCCTAAACGGGGCAAGCATGCAAGGTTACCGAAGGACAGCTCCACCATAAGGCACCCTATTCAATTTTTCCGACCTTTTCTTGTCCCTTATAAGAGAGAGCATGTCCTTCAAAAACACTACTCCGCCCGGCTTCCTTAAACATCGACAAACCGTGAGGGAATATTAGCCGCCCATGTAAATTACGCTATACCCAGCAGTGTGGAAACTGGTCAGGTTAGCTAAAAATAGCTCTAACTTCGAGCAGATACTGCCCGAATCCTCTTTAGACTGATTTCTACGACATGCCTCTGTGTGAGGAGTCTATAATCCACTCAGTCACCCCTTCCTGCTACCGTTAGGGAGATTGCGGAACGTCTTACGACTAACCTTCCACTTGAGTACCTGACAGGTGGATATACCGTTCACTGACGTGATCCAGTAAACTGCATTGGATACGAGAGGCCCTCAGCACAGGGTGTCGGTTATCTGGTCTCCAAGCCCTCCCGGGTTTGTTTCTTGTTCCTCCACGGAGGAGTCGCTCTACCAACCCTTAACAAGGGTTCTACTAATATTTAAGTAGAACCTTTGGACGCCCCCTCAGTCCTGCGTAGAGAACGTAATACTACAGCAGCCACTAGCGAGCGCTAACGCAACATTATCTGCCAAATGATGCCAGGCACGCTTAAAAAAGTGCCAACTTTTCGGACAGTTCTCCATAAGGGATGCTGTATGAAGTACAGTGCCAGCACGGCACTGACTTGAGATATACTGCGAATTACACAAAAGTCAGCTGCTGCAACCCACATGTGGTGCAGCACGCGGCGTACCGTGCGAAGTCAACAAACCGATACTTCCGTTGTAGTGCAGACGAGCAGGTCAGCATACGCATTGGTGGCATTTGTTAATCATGCTGCGCTACGTGAGGTAACACTAGCTTATCTCCTTAATCACATTAGCAAGGTCCTTAACCACCTTATTAGAGCCTTTAACTACCTTACAGATTCTGCCAACCAGTTATGTGCCTGTTGTTTTCCAACGACAACATTATTTTAATAATGTGAGTCAAGCATGCCTCACTAAAATGACCCGCCATTTTGCAGCGGATTTCCAGGCTTCTTGTGACTGCGCAAGCCGCCAAACGAGAGTACAACTCGATGAAAGGCAAGGCACGACATGTCCACCATATATTCTGCGTCATCAGCAGATGGGCAAAAGCCAGGCTGACCCCACCACTGATGAACCATCAAGTGAGCCTTCCCATACTACTTCTGCCCTTCCATCTTCCGCTAAGGACGGGCGAATTGTCCGTAATGAAGTAGAGCTTGCGTGGCTTCTTCCGCAGCTGTGCGTCTTTGGAGCGCCACTATAGAAAGGGAAGACAATTAAAATCGTTTTTGCAACTTTTGCGATGAATGCCCAGCGCAGACATGTCACGGATCATGTGGTCTTACAGGGGTAGGCTTCATACGGCATTGCTTGGCGCAATGGGTATATAGCAGCCGTTAGAGCTGCGCCAGTCGTTAGTTCAGAAGTCGGCGCTGCCAGGAGTCTGGCTCGCTGCAAACAATCGCAAAAGGAGAAAGCAGAACAGATTGCGAAACGCAAACAAGACTACGGCAAGGTCAGGAAGGAGAAGGCTAACGCGAAAAGGAAGCGACTTGAATGTCGCCGCGCAGCCAATTGAAACCATCTACAAGCCCAAACTGTTACTGCGAAAGCGGCGTCTGCGAGTGTCACTATCGCGGAGCGTCAAAACAGTGCGAGCAGTTCGGTGCGTTTCTAGCGCTCTATCTGTAGAAGAACGACTATTCCGCTCCACCTCCAGCTGCGGTTGGCCAAACCGTTGCGGTCAATATACCGCCGCTTGAGATGGACCTGGTAATTCCAGTGCCAGAGGAACCGCAGCCAGGATCCCATGCTGAGGGTGATGCTTGTGAAGACGTCGATCAGGATGAGGAATCCCAGGATGAGAGCAGAACTGAAAGCTGAGAGGTATGAGAGAATGAAGCTGGACACGAGCCGCGCGATTCCCGCGCTCGGGATGCGAAAGGGAAGCGGGTGGATGTCCTTCGCTTCGTTCGGCAACTCCTCTCTGCGCTGCGGACTTTGCGGCCGCCGCTCCACGCACGCTCGGGTCTTTGTAAGTAAGCTATAGTTTTTAGTTTATCATTAGTTTCTATCGCTCTCTCGTTCCGCCTCGTCTCTCTTGGCTTGGTATCGCTCTCTTGTCTGTATTGCGTAGCTGTGCTTATCAAACTGCCAGTTAGGAACCATGGCCGTGGTTTGATAGGCGATAGGAAATAGATCGTGCTCGAACGGCCATCTTCCGAAGAAGAGCCTGAAACGATTGTTGGTGAAGGCGATTCCCCACTTGTTCAACATTGTCCGCCCTCTTATTTCTGTGTTCGGCTTGCGTCGGTACATGAAAGCCGTGCTTTCGTATCGCTTATATGAAACCACGAAATGACCATCACCGGCAAACCCCATTTCCGCCATGCCCTGTTGAGCCCCAGAAAGATACAGTTACCGATTCAAGTACACATCAGAGTCTGTGTAGAGCTTGCGATCGGACTCTGCACCATGGTCACTGATCTGAAGTCCGATGAATCGCCCAAAGGGGTCACAAAACACCATTGTCGACCAGCATTGGGCCTTTTTGTACCCGTCATGTCCTCTCTCTTGCTCTTCATTGTTTCCAGGCGTCCATCTCCACGCTTTGTTACCATTAATAAGGAAAAGGTAAGAGGGAAATCCAGCATAAGGTCATACATCTCTATGCGCTCCACTTCATTAGGCCATCGCATTATTCGAGGCAATTGCGCACCTAAAGACTGGAGAAAGGGGCATGCAGAAAATAGTTAGAAACAGTTTCTAAAGAGAGGCCATGTACTTCAACGCGATTGTTCCTGGCCTTGGCTCCCCTCATTCGATCCACCAGAAAAAGAACAGCATGAACAGCATCTCCTCTATTGAGATTTGTGCTTCCTTTCAACTATGGCACTTCGCTCGTGGAACTCTCCTCGAACATTTAGCGGCTTTCGGAGATATGCTTCAGCCAACGAAGGGACACCGTCGAATTCTTCTCGTGAAAGGGGTGTGAGCTTCTTGAAAAGTTGGATATCTGCATAATTGTCCCAAACATAATTATACACAACGAATGCACCCCTCTGCGTACGTCAGGGGAATCTTCATAACCAGCAATATTTCCATTCCCTGGGCCAGGCCCGTCATCATTACATGAAATGTCGTTTTCGTCCTCTTCACGTCGCGCTTGTATCCTGCGAGGGACCGAAGAAGAACGAGATATAACGTGCTGAAGGTGGTTTTGATTGGTCGTGAACTGAGAAACCATAACTATGACCGTGGCGATGTCATAATACTCGTCGAAATTGATGCAGTCGATGTGGTCTCCGCGCACATAGAGGTGCCATCGCGTCCGAAAAGTACAATAAATTAGGGTGGAGTTTTAGCAATCTATTTATTCCTGACCATTTGCGAATGGCAAATAGAGAATTTCCGCAAGAATGCTTTTCGCAAACATCTGGATACAAATATGACGCAGTAAATATTATTGACCCTTGCGGCATTAATTATATTTTGCAATTATGCTAACAAAAATTGATAACGTTTGTGAGTATTATGTGCACACGCATCGTACTCGTACTCCCATCTCACAAACAAATCCTGCATTAATATGCACAGCAGCAGAATGAGGCAGACCGATTATAGCGTTGTTCCCTCTATACGGCGTTTGTCAAGAGCTCGGACCGTGTTACGCTTAACACAACAAGGGGAAAGTATGGCTCTGCAGATTTGAACGCTTAGGCATGTTCGGTACGCCCGCTCCGATGCGTTCTTACGAAAACAACGGTCTATTTCCATATCCCAACAGGCGTTCAACCTTCTCAGACACAGCGATGAAGAGTGCTAAGGTAACTTTCGATTTCGCCAGAACGAAATACCCAAGAGTTCAGAGATCTTCAATTGGACGTCGGGTCGGACTGCCCCAAATCGGTACCTTTGCAATAGTTTTCTCGTTACCTGCATAGTCCTCCGTGGAATTGCGAGTCCCTCCGGGTGGTCCGACTTAGAAAAAATCTTGGGAATACATAGCTCGGATCTCAGCGAATTGTTTTGGGAGGTGATTGGAACGTGTTATGCAGAGGAGTCTTGTCTGGTAACTACCTGCCGTCCGAAACTCATGGGAGAGCGGGCTTCTTCTTATGATAAAGCTTTCAACGATCAAGATGCGCCTCTTGACAACTGCGTTGGGTTTATAGACTCTACGAAGATACAGATGGCAAGACCAGGTGGGCCTTCCGTACTTCAAAGAAGCGCATATTCGGGAAACAAGGGCTTCCATTTTATCATATACCAAAGCATCTCTACTCCAGATGGGCTCATATTCACCTGTAAGGACAGGAGACGGGGCGCAGGCACCATGCTACCCTTTATCGTAAATCGGACATGGATAGCATACTGCAGCAGAATCTCCTCATCGACGAGTCGCAGAACTCCATATATGGAGACGCTGCCTACATGCATCGCCCGTGGCTCCAAGTTGCCTTTCCGCTCATACCGGCAACGCCTGAACAGAAACTGTACAACAAGACGATGAGAAGCATTTGAGAGGCCTTAGAGTGGAGCTACAGAGAGGTGCAGGGATCGTGGACGTCTCAAGATATCAAACAAAAGCTAAAGGCCCGACGGGCTCCAATAGGAATCCTCTACATATGTGCTGCTCTGCTAAGGCACTTCAAGAATACTTTGGGTAACGGCGGCCAGGAGGCTTCGCACTTCGGGGTGCTTACCCCCTCTCTCGCACGATACCTGCAGTTACTTTGACCGAACAACAAGGTACGCAGCGACAAGAGAAGCGGGTTCCGGGGCCCCCAGCGGGTGGACACCAGGCTGTCAAGTGATTTTTCGCTAGGAAAGAGCAATGAAGGACTCTCCGGCTACCAACGCGGGCTCGTAGGGAATTTTACTTCGCTTTCAAAATTCTATCTCTATCCTAACTGTTTGAAAAGAGATCCCAGTACGTCATTCATAGCTCTGAACTCTTCAAGTGCGGCTTTTCAATCTTCGCGAACGTGCTCTCCCTCTTTCATATCAGCTTCAAATCTCATCTTCGTAAGGCCCAGATGCTTCTCCTCTACTGCAGTCCACTGCTCAGCCGGAGCATCCTCACGTTCCACCCGATCCTGTGCGTGCTTCTCGCCCTTCATCTCCACTTCCGAACGCCCCTTCTCTCATGCTACGGGAGTGTTCTCTAGAGGCATTCGTGCGTTTGACTCATCTTTTATTAAACTGCAGCTCATCGTCCTCCCGCTTGTGAACTCTCTTCATGTCCCTTTTCCTGGTGAAGCCTCCTCGCACATGTCGGATTCATCTCCGGTAACTTCTGCCCTTCGATTCAACGCATGCTCACGGATTTCTGCACCAGCTGCACGAAGCCTTTTTCCTTTCACTGATTCTATTCTCTTCCCATGCGGACCTGCTCAAGATGGTCATCAATTTCAGCTATGTTTTTGTGAAGCAGCTCTTCCTTCTCTTCGTACACCTCAAGCATACCCGATCCTGAAGCGTTCCTTTCTATTTGCGCTTTTTCGTTCTTCAACGAGCTTCTTGAAGCAGTCTGAAAGCATTTTTGCTCTCGGTCCGCTACTATCTGCCCGGCACGGATGGCGTAGTACTCATTAGCTGCCTTGCAAAGGACCAGAGCTTCTTCGAAACTCGATTTTCTTTTTCCCCACCCGGAAACATGGGCTCCTTTGGACTTCACAGCCTTAAGTAAGACTATGTCCATCGCTGATGTAAAGCGGAAGCGCCGCGCTCGAAGATTGGCTGAAGAGGAAGGGGCAGCAGCCATCATCGTCATGTCATCGCTACAATGCAATTCTGACGTTACGGGGACGCTTTGTGTCGGAGAAAAAGTTGAAGGGGTTGTCATAGAAGGAGTAGCTGGGGAAGGTTTATGTGGTACTGCGCTCCCTCATACAGTAGCCACAGCGGCTTCTGTGACTGTCTGCAGCATACGGACCAAGGACTGAACCACTCGGGCTCAATGTGAGTTTAGTAACCTGGCGGCACCCTACGAGGCGGGTGCCGCCCTCGAATGCTGCGCACTCCCATCGAGGCTGGCAGACCCAGCCCAGATAGGAATGTCACAAGTAGGCGGGAGAAGGAACACGGGGCGGGATCTCCACGTCAGCTACTGGGTGCCCGCGCCCCCTCTTCACGAGAACCTTGAGTGGCAATTCATTGCATTCATGGCCTAGTACAGAGGGGTACACGTATCCTGACCCTTACAATGCACGTGGACCCACCAATAGGGCATAGCTGAGAATGGGAAATGACCGCCACGTGTGCCAATCCCCAAGACCGACAGGTGCGCCCAGGTGGACTGCAAAGCACTGACCGGCCCTCCAGGACCCGGCAACCCTACAGTCCACCATTGGCTCAGTGGGCTGCCGAACAGTGCACCCATTCGCCAGAGCAGGTGCCCGCGCGTACTGTAAGGCCCCGACCACCAACCGAATAATAGGGCAAACGTTTAAGTCCTTTATTAGTAATTAATACAGAGTAGCCATTAGGGATACCGCAGTCTAGAGTCTAGAATAGAGGGTCGATTAGCTATAATGCCTACCTAGGCTGACTCACTAAACTTGACTAGGACAACGAGTCCACCCCCAAGATCGTCAATCTTGGTTGGAACGAGCTTTAAACGCCCTTATCGATTACCCTCGCAGGAATCGGTCTTGGTTAGTGTAAGAGTGTCCTACAAATTTCTCCCCCTTCCCCTCAACGTTTCGACCTGCCATCTCACGCTCTCCGAATCCCATCACTATACCCCTCGCGAGGTATAGTGAGCCCGTTTCTCTCCCTGTCCTCCCCGTTGCCTCCGCCGGCAACGGGCATGGTGTGGACTCGGCCCTCTGACCCCCGATCCCATCGTAGCCCCCTTACGGAGGCTACGACTCGACGCGCCCACCTTACCTCCATTATAAAGAGCTAAGGTCGCACAGGTAGGCCTCATGTCTCCGTGAGGAGGATAGGATTTCCCGCACCGTGGTTCCCTACCACACTACTGGAGAGGCTAGGGACACAGTGTTCGGAGCCCCCAGATCCACTGCTCTGTAGATACTACAGTGTAGCGGGAGAGGGTCTCGGGACTTCCTCCTCCTTTCCTAGTGGGAGGTGTGACATGCAGATGCTGTGGGAAGGGGGTGCGGCTGTAATCTTCACGCGCAAGTGCGGCGGGCATCCCACTATGGCGGGAACCCTAACCCTCAAAACAAATTATGTGGAAGACCCATCCATACGGATGAAAGTTTAGCTTTCCTCATATTCCCGGAATATTGAATAATGGAAGCGCTGCAGTGCTCAGAATTTGGAGATCTTAAGTCAGCTGTCGCTTGATCGAAAAATTAGCCTAATGTTTAGTCACATTTTCCATTGCGCAAATTCCCCAATGGCTCGGAATTCCGGCATAAAAACAGCTTTTCCCTGTAAACAATAACGATTATTACATAATTTACGTATGAAAATTCTGCACTAGTAGGAGACTAAATTCTTGAACACGTTTAATCATAGAACACGTGTTCAAGAATAATATTCTCTGCGTAACTAAAATTGCATAATGAGGAGCGATTGGTGAAGTCGCATGAGAAAAGAAGAACGCGGGCAGTGGGCTAAATCGGGCACAAAACGCCCATATACCCAACCCCACAAGTCCAATTGTGGACTTTACAACAACTCCCGCACTCGAGTATATGCCTGATCTTCCGGTGCTCCCTTCCGTGGGCAACGTTCTTCCTCCATCCTTCCTCCCTTCTACTCAACGCACAGTGCTATATTCTGGATCTGCAGCACGGAAGCAGACAAATAAGCTTGGTCGGCGCTCCAAGTTCTCCTCAGATGATGACCTGGTCATACTCTAGCTGTTGTCCACGGCAGAGTCCCACATCGAGCTGAAGGGAGAAAAGAAGGAGCTCTTCGGAATTGCGGCATCAAAAGCCAATGCGATGAAGCTGTCGAAGATTGTGGTGACATGGAAGGCGTTGAAGGATCTGTACAAGCGAATGCAGGATACATACAACAAAAAAGAAAGGACAGAGATTCGCATGAGTGGCATTGGTGGCGATGTTGGTGACGGTGAGGAGTTATTGGGTTTCATGCGGGAAGCTACGATGGAGTTCGACGAGAAGAAGACAGTCAAAAATCAAGATGCATAGTGTGGGACAAAACCCACTCCCAAAAACTAGAGGAGTCCAACACGTGGCCACGAGGGCAACCTCAAGCACGAGCGATGGGCGCGCGACAACACAGTGGACAACACACGGCCACGTGGCAGACGTGGGCAACGAGCGAGCGCGCACGAGACTGTAAGCTAGCTTACAGTACTCCACCGACACCCTTCGGTGTTGCATCCGTGCACCTCTCAGGGCACCGGTGCCCAGCCCGGCTCCTGACAGTAATGGCATGCACTGGGCAGCATTACAGTCAGGGCGTCTCCCTACTTAATAGCCGGAGGGCTTCATCTGCTGGCCGCTCAGTAAAGGCACCTAGGAATCCCCCTTCAAGCTTAGTCTTTGTCCCACGCCTAGCTTGCCTCCGCCGTCACCTCGAGGATTCGACTATTAGGTTTGCACCTCCATTAGCGCTCCCACGCCCGTCTCCGTGACAACTCAGCTAACCCCACGCGTCGCTGTTTGCTCACGAGGCATTCCCCCTACATGTCACCGATTGTGCAAGGAACACCCATCCTTCGCCTGGATCGGTGGATCCGCGGCTCATGGACCTTACACCCCCACTTCCGCGCGCGTCAGTCTCCTTGCTGAGCCTCTACAATCACTCTCGTGAACATCCCTCTCTCCCTGCTCCCCTCTGTTGCTGTCAGCTCTACCGCCCTACAGGCCCCTTCACAGGACAGTTTCATAGCTAACCCTAACGGTGGTTCTTGCTTCGTCTAGGAAAGGACCTTTGGTCCTACAGTTGGTCTTCCGTCCTAGAAGTTTGACGCTGTGAGCTTGCAGTTTGTTCGCGAAGATGGCTCGCATGAGGAAGGACGTATCACCTGCGCGAAACAAGCGAAACCCATCAGCCTTTACTTCCGCTACTAGGGTGGTTCCGAGGAAAAATCACCGGCACCCAAGACGGTTGCCAAAACCGATCTACAAGAGTCCCCGAAGCTAGGGTTCAAACGCGGAAACGCTTATCAAAATCCTCCTTTCCGGCCCTTCTCTGCCCGTTACCCCTGTTTCGCTCTGTCAGACGTCGAAGCCGGTTCGGTCCCGACTATGGCGGACCCCCCGTTACCATTCACGAGGAGACAGAATATTCGATCCAGACGCACTCCCGGACGGCGCTCGAGCGGCCTGCCGTGGGCGCCACCCCTGGCTCAACCCATTCAGTCCCGACACCTCGCCTGCGGATTCACAAATCCGCGGGCCGCTGGGGCACGCCGATCCTCGTCACGACCCCGTTGGCTTCCACATCCGCCAACCCGGCCCCGTCGTTCATCGAAGTTGCCTCTGCAGGCCTCTTGTCCACGGCATCCTTCGGGGGGACGCATACCCACACAGCCTCGGCTCCCATTGACGCCTCGGCCGCCCCCTTACGGTCCCCCACTCCAACGGAACCCGTACGAGTGCACAGCGGCTCCCTGCAGACACGGATTCCGCTCCCCCGCCGGGCCGATCCCCGAGTCGTCCCGCCGTCAGTCACAGAAAACACTTTATTCGGCTGTTTCGTCTCGGACTCGGCCCAGCTGCAGTCGTCTTTTGCGGGCCTAGGACCGCCAATGGTATACCCGGGCCCTGCTCCTCCAAAGCCATCGACGCTGGCACCCCCACTATGCGTTCTTTGCCAACCCCGACCGCTCCCACGCCACTCGCCCGTTTCGCAACCGACATATGCCGCCCACCTGCTCATCGGTCGCCCCGGACTGGTTTCGACTGATCATATCCGTCAGTTGATCCGACCGGAGGTAAAGGGAATTTTGCAGCAGGCCTAACTGATCTCCAACGCTGCCGTCTCGGACGCACTATCCAGCCTTCCGAATCAGATCGCGGACCAGTTCCGTCTCTCCATCGGGGAAAGCCTCCCCTGGAGGTGGCCCGCGCCGTCAAGGAGTCCACCACGGGAGTCTCAGCAAGTAATGACCCCGCCCGTCACGCGGAGCCCCAACCGCGCTCCCGACACCCACCGAATTACACGGGTCACCCCGCCCAACGGATTCGATCGAACCAGCCCAGTTCATGAAAATGATGGAACACCATGAAAACCGCGGGGGCCAGACCGGAAAAATGTTCAGGGATTCCATCCATTCTCCGACCTGCCCGGGTATCGACGAGATCACTCCCCTTAGTGAGCTCTTCACTAAGGCGCTGTTCTACCGCACCTACCGTCTCCATGATGTCAACGCGACGTTCGACGCACACACTGCGAGCGAGTTGGCCGAAGTGTCCAAACACGTCCGTCATTGATGCAGACCGAAGCCTTCACAGGCAGGGGTGTGATAGCAATCCTAGCGTTTCGGAAGAACTTCAAACGCGCCTAGGACGAAACGGGCGTTTCCGAAGGCTCAGCTCTTCCCCTCCTCCGCTACTTCTTCGACTGGGAAGCCCGGGAGACATTCTTGACCTACGTCGGCCAAGATTTCCGGGGCTCCCGCCGGGGCCTCTACTCCGTCACCTCATACCGGGAGGCCGTTCAGGGGCTCCTCCTAACGTACGACCACGAGGGCGACGTTGCCAAGGCATACCGCAAGGTCTACCTCAGATGACCCAGAAGTTGCAGGAGACCGAGGAAAACATTGCCCTGTGCCTTCGACGAAAGGCAATCCAATGCGGCGAAGCATTTTCAGACCGTGCCCTGATGTCGGTCGTTGGTCTTAAGGACTACGCGCAATACCTCCTGCGGGACGCGCTGTCCGGCAACCCTAAACTCACGTTCAGGGAAATGGTCGCGATGGGTCAAACTTAGGGGATACCCATCGCGCGAGTCACCCCATCCCCACCAGGAAACAAATGATCAAGCGTTCGGCGCTTTCCATGGAGCCACAGACCGACGGACTACATGTACCTGCGGTTCAAACCGGCCCCAGCGAGGGACAATTCCCGATTCCGTCCGCTCCCCCTCGCCACGAACCGCCCCCACCGCCGTACACTCCCCCAGTCCGAGACGGCACACCGCAACCACCGTCGGGCTTCCCGACGCCGAGCGGCTCGTATGCCACCACGCCGGAGTCGTGATCGACCTATTACGTTCGCATCCCCCACTCCCGCGAACCTTCGCCGCGCATGAGACCTTCCTATCGGGAATACCCTACGCCATCGGGGTCGAACCTCATCCCCTGTGCCTCCTATCCTCCCTTGCGGGGTCGCAACGATCCACCAGACACCTCCCTCACGGCCACCTTTCGGTGCCTTATTTGCCGCGTATTCGGGCACGTAATGATGTAATGCCCTATGTTAACAGAAGAGCAGCGCTCCCAAATGCGTGATTTACATTCGAATGCCCGTTTCTCGGCCGGCGAGTTGAGCCTTACGCGTAACGTCCAGGTTTATTCAATCGATGGTCACCCATCGGACAGCACCGGCGCCGTGTATCCTGATCAGGAACCGGTGCCCCTCAACATACCCCCGCCCATTCCGCCGCACCGACCTTTCGACACCGACCCCCGCACCATCCCGGTGCCCCCGCCACCGGCGCCCCTTTCGGAAACCGCCTGGGAGGATGCATAGCGGGTAAGCTGCATCCTCCGACAATTAGTACTGGCGGCGATTGTGCGCAAGCACGGTCGTCATAAATGCTGACTCCAGGACGGGAAATATCCCCCGTTCTAACCACACCCGCCAACGTCCGCATACTGCCGAGCATCGTATCTTACTACAAGCTGGAGGCGCTACTCGCGACCTACTGCAAGTCGCTGTTTTTCCTCCACTCCATCCTCAACTCCGGAGCAGGACCCAGCCTGATTCGAGCGGACTCCCTGCCCCCCAGTTGGCAGGATCTAACCATCGAGATTTCCCTCGGCTACAGTCTTTTCCACTCGAATGACAACCGGCTCACGTCGAGTAAAGCGATTCCGATCTACCTTCAGCTAGGGCGCTGGGCATATAAGCATTGGTTCTTAATCGTCGGAAACTTATCTGTACCGTGCATTATAGGTTGCGACTTCATCGATAAGCACGGCAAGGCTATATATCCAGGTAAATTGAGATCCATCCGAATGTACGACAACCAACAGATCTTTCCGACACCCAGCGCGGGAAAGAGCGACCCAGAACGGATAGCCCCACCCCAGAGAGCCGTCTCCGACCCAAGCCCGCCAAAATTGGCGTTACCCTCCCTATCATCCTCGAGCCCGGTCAAGTTTCCTTGGTGTCGGTGACGAGCCCGGTCTCCGGCGTCCTCGTCTTGATACCCAAATACGAACTCCTCCGCGGTTGCATGATCCAGATGGCGAATGGAGTCGCGGATCTCACGAAGAACAAACCATTCCTGGTATCCTTATCGAATTTCGGAAAGCGGACGTGCGTCCTGGCCAAGAACACGGCCCTCGAAACCGTAACCGGGAACCCCACGAGCTCCATCACGGTCCATGACGAGGATGTGATCACGGTCTCAGACACTCCCCCGGGCTCCCCCGGTCCGCGCCGACACAGCCCGTCACGACAATAAACGCTCCCCAAGAGCCTCCTGCACCGCCAACCCCGGATCCTGACGAAGCATGGTGACATAACTTCTGCGGCAACCTGGTAAAGTAGAAGTTCAACCCGGGATTACATGAGCGGATAGTCACAATGCTCCGGAAATACGCCCCCATGTGGGACGGCACCCTCGCCGAAATTCGGTTGACCGAACATCGTATCGACTTACACGACGGAACCCGGCCAATCCACCGGGCACCTTATCGCTCCAGACACGCATCGCGAAGCGTGATCCGCAGACAGGTAGAGAAGATGCTTAAGGCCGGAATCATCGGGCCGGCGATATTCGAATGGGCTAGCCTCGTGGCCATTGTTCCCAAGAAGGACGGTTCACCCCGGTTCGGTGTCGAGTACAGGCGGTTAAATCGCGCCGCAGTGAAGGATTGGTACCCGATCCCACGCATGAAGCATTGTATCGACTCGCTGGGTGACGCTGAAATCTTCTCCACCTTGGACTGCAATTGTGGGTATTGGCAGATCTCTGTCCAACTAGGCGACCAGGACAAGACTACCTTCACTTCACATTGCGTTACATTTAGGGTTGTGTGCATGCCCTTTCGGTTGACCAACGCACCAGCCACATTCCAACGCGCGTTCGACCTGGTTCTCGCAGGCGTCAAATGGCAGTTCTGCCTGGTTTATCTGGACGACGTCATCATCTTCTCAACAACGGAAGAACAGCACATCGAGCAAGTGGAGACAATGCTTAGCCCGTTGGCTGCAGCGGAGGTGTCCTTTAAGTTCTCAAAAACGGAGTTCTTCCGGCGGAACGTCAGCTACCTGGGTCACGTGATCCGGCTGGGCAAACACACTGTCCCGGCATCCAATGCGGAAGCCGTCTGGCAATCGATGTACCCGGGTACCAAGACGCAGCTGCGCGGGTTCTTCGGCACGTGCGACGCGTACTGCCGGTTCGTCGAACGATTTGCGTTTACTGCCGCACCGCTCATGGATTTCCTCCGCAAGGACCAAGAAGAAGACATACCCCCGGCGTCATCCGAGCAGTCGGTCGCGTTCGACACATTCAAGACACGGATAATTTACCCCGGGCCTGGCGCTCCCGTGCAATGGTTATCCATACATCCTCGACACCGACGCATCATACGGCCAGATTAGCTGCGTTTCGCTTCAGCAACAGGCGACGGACACGAAATTGCCCCTCCGCATCGGGTATTGGAGTGGGACCCTCGTCAGCGCGGAAATCAATTACTCGAACACGGAAAAAGAATGCCTCGCGGTAGTATGGTCGATTTTGATACTGAAACCATACCTTGAACGAGCGCCGTTTGCGGTCCGGTCTGACCACGAAGCACTCCAATGGATCCTCAACCTCACTTCGGCCGAAGGTCGGCTCGCGCGATAGAGGCTCCTCTTGTCCGAATTTGACTACGATTTCCAATACCGTCCGGGACGCAAGCACTACGTGGTAGAGGCACTCTCGTGCAGGGATATCAAGGCGGCGGACACCATCCAATTGTGTCGTAGTACTCACTCCTGGAGGCCAAGTGAGGCAACAGAAATCCCTAGTCTTCTGGTAGACGGTCGGGGTGGTAAAGCGACTCCTCTAGATGGAGTCGAGTCGGGGGTGAACACTCGGTATGTGGGAGACCAGAGAGCTCAAACCCTGCGTTGGGTGAGCTTTCGTAGCTGGTGCGGTGTGTTGAGCTACAGCAGCTAGGGGAATGGCCAACGTGTCGAATCAGGCAGGAAGACCTAAGGTGGTCGGATGTCCACAACTCCTCTCCAACGGTGCGGAGGGCCAACCCTGTGGGGATGATGGAAGTCTCACGCAGAGAGACTCTCTAGATATGGTGTTTTGACGGGTAGAAGGATCTCAGCTAGAGCGGCCTTGGCTAACCTAGTCCGTTTCGGCCCAGTGGGCGCGAACACGGAAAGAGGCGCTAGAGGCTGTCTCCTCCCTCGAGGGAGAGGTTGAGACCTCGCGGGGTCGGGGGCGTTGTAAGGGCCGTAGACCAATGGTCACCACGGGAGCACAAGTAGATCCTGTCGGCTATCATCGTCCGTTTCGTCCCTAATGGGCTCGAGCGCGGAGCGACGCTTCCTCCGCCCACAGTTTGTACAAGGATAGACGCTTGTTCGGGAAAAAGAAGAGAAGAGGGTACTTGCGGGTGACTCTCTCTCTCTCAGGGATTAATCTGCTAATCAGAGTGCCCTATTTACTTAGTCGTAGTTCCTCGTACTCTACATAATTATAACTAACATTAAACCATCATGCATTGAGCACTTTCCTACTTTCAGCAGCTACAGACAGCTTGTCGTGGCGCTCAGCTTCCTACCACTCGAAGGTGGCGGTGAACCAATGGAGGTTCATGATTAAACTGGATTGTTCGAGTGTCACAGAGGAGTGACACTATGAGGGGGGTGGTACAGTGTAGATGGCTTTAACGTAAGTGGTGTCAGTGTAACACAGAGGGGTGACACTATAAGGGAGAGTGTACCGCACACTTAGTGTGGGTGTTCCCCACGAAGGGGTGCCAACGAGGCACCGGTGCACCTCGCGGTGCGAGGTGCCACACGTGTGTAGGCTTGGCGACCTTTCCCCCATCTGGCTGATGGGGAAGAAATCGAATTGAGCGGGGAATTCGGGGGAGCTAGCCAATGAGGCTTCGGTGCGCAACAATGCCACTGGCATTCGTACTATAAATTTGACGATGACATCACTTGCTATACGTTCGAACGCTGGGACGATACGGACGGCTCCAATAACTCCTTCGAGTCGGGAAACCAACTCCTCCCCGTTACGGGGGACGGCGCCGTCCACCCGATCCTCCTGTTGCCAGGACGGCCCGTGGCCGACATTCCTCCGTCGTTCTCTCGCACACCCGCGGAAGCATACTCTTCCCCAGTCTTACCGTTGCCGACTGCTGAGGAAGAGCCCATTGCTCCCGCGGAATGGCTGGCAGAGCAACGCCTGGACGCCCTCTGCCAGGAAAAGACTTCGTTGGTGTCCAAGGGTAAGGGAGGCAACTTCTGCGTGAACCCGCAAGGGATTCCCCCCGCACGTCCCTTCAGGATCACCTGAGCCAGGTCGCCGTCCCACCACCCTGCGACTTCGTCTATTGCAAACCAATCACTATTCGCTTTGCGCAGGTCACACTGGGATACGCAGTATGTATGAAACCCTGCGAAAGCACGCCTACTGGCCTCACCTCACGGTGGATGTGGAGAACACTGTCCACAATTGCGATACATGCGCACGCAATGCCATGTCCTTGGTGAAGCAGACGAACCCGCTGAAACTATTCCCGGCGGAACAACCACTACACAGCGTCGGTAGTGAAATCCTCGGACCCCTCGAGATAGCGATCAAACTGAAACGCTTCATACTGTTCATTTCGGACCGATACAGAAAACTGTGCCGATTTGTAGCGATTTCTCGGATAACGGCCGTGGCAGTTGGGTAGGCGTTCTGTAGGCATTGGGTGTTTATTTACGGGCCACAGAAGACACTTCTGTCGGATAATGGTTTGCAGTTCAAATCCAAGTTCTTTCAGGACACCTGTCTCATCCTAGGGGTCCGTAACTTGTTCACCACCGGGTACCTCCCGCAGACGAATGGTCAGGTGGAAAGAATCAACCGGACGCTTTTGGGACTTCTACGCCACTACGTGAGCGATCACCAAAAGTCGTGGGAAAAAGTACGTTGACACTCTCGCCTTCGCGTACAGTCGCTGCGTGCACCGCTCTACCAACGCTTCACCTTTTGAGCTCACCCTCACTGGGTACCCAGTCCAACTCACCACGGAGAATGTCGACCTCATCCCTAGCTCCCCGTTGGTGCACTCCGATTTCTTTTCGACATTACAGAAGACGTAGGCGAAAGCATCCCACTCCCTGGCGCGAGCGCAGGAGCGCTACAAACGGGAACTTGACAAAAACGTCCGTCCTGCCAACGGAAACATCGAAGTAGGCAACCTTGTATATCTCGAGGATATCGCTCGGGGCGTTGCGCAAGGGGAGGATGAAGCCAATCCCGACTCACACCGGCCTCGGACCAAGCTCGATTTCCCATTAGTGGTCCTCTTTCCGGTCATCGGATTCCAAGGCCATACGTCCGACGTCGTCGTTGACGATGTACCTGAACGCAGCAGCTCAGACCGCAGACGGCCAGCGCAAATACGACCACGCCTCCCGCTGGCGGTGTCCCCGGCGTCTACACCTGTCGAAGGGGAAACCCGAGCATCGGAGCCCTACCCTCGACAGCCTCTTCCACGGCGTCCACAACGTTCCACCACCGGATCCCCCGGAGTCCCGTTCTGCGGCGAACCGATGAACCCTCTGAAACGGGAGGCCGTCAGGAGCCGACCCCGACAGCGGAAACGCCCGCTTCTTGTCGCCAGGCACATCGTGCGGCAACCCCCGACGAACAATAGTTCTTCATACACAGACTGCTGGAGGAGTCGGAAGACAGCGGGGGGGCGATCTTCCGCGTCCGATGGTACGGGTTCAGACCGAC
>JAUBNZ010000387.1:0-17762 GCA_032355485.1 Bonnemaisonia californica
TAATGTAGTAATGTAGTAATGTATACCTCTATACCCTGAGGACTGATGGACAGCTTCCAATTTTGCCTCTGGGGGAATAGCCAAAGCTCTGCATCTGACAGCAGACTCTGCAGAGCACAATAAAGTTTACACCGCCGTACAGTAAACATTACATACTGTGTTTTTTAATTTAAAGTTACCGCACTGTTTTTGCCATGAACTACCGAAGAAGTATGCGCAGGTGTGCTACTGCCCAAGCAATACAATAGCAAATCAAAATCAAAGCCATATATCACCGCTCCTTTCAATCTATTTAAAAATAAGTTGGAGGAAGTAATGTTAAAAACAAACGAAAACAATAGTTCCTGCAAATTGGATATTTTTTATATAAAACTGACCTTTCTCTAATTATTAAATTAGTTAATAGTGGCGTAGAGAGTGGAAACACAAGGAATGGACATCCATCACTCAATGTAACACTTGTTATTATAGTAAAAATTAAAACAAAGCACGAACGAATTGAGAGAGGAGAGAGGCGTTTTGACTCCCGGACGTGAGATCTGAAACGGTCCATGCCGAACGGAAGAATGCACCGTGGAAAATGGCGCATCAAGTCCCGTGCACTATCGGTGCACGAAACCTCGAATTGAGTGTTGTTCCGTATCTCACCAAGAATATATCCACCCTTAGTTAAATTAAATTAATAAAATGAAGGGACTGCCACTGTATGTTGCTCTAGCAAAGAAAAATAAATTATTTCAGTGTTGGGCCAGCTTATCGTCCGCGGGGGGTAAATTACAAGGGGTACCAAGGGTATCCCTGAGGGGTGAGAAATTGAATCAGCCGGCTCTGTTTGACGCCTTGTCGAAGTATGGAAGGGAGGTATAGGGGTTTTGAGGTGTTCGGGGACTATTAAATTAGTTTTATGATACGTTGAAAAGGCAGCCAACTGGGCCTGCTGATTCAATGCGCTAACTGAGGGGTACCGAAGGATAGATCTCACGAGGGGAACATTACCAAGGGTACCAAGGGTACCAAGGGTACCAAGGGTACCAAGGGTACAGGGCTGTACCCTCGAAGGGTATCATAAATATATATCTATATATCTATGGCGATGTACAATGTCATGTCGCTGTCTGCTGCAATCTACCCTTGTAATGTAAAAAATCCCCTGTATCCTTGGTATCCGTGTACCTTCGGCTCAAACAATGTTAACAAAACTGATAAATATTGTTGGGTATCCCTTGTGTCTTTGGGTATCCTTGTACCCTTGCGTACCCTTGCGCACCCTTGCGTATCCACCTTGATGGGCACAGTATTGTACATTAATAATGTCACAGCGCCACCCGGAAGCTGTAAGCATAGTAGAAACCCCGGATCATTTGTCATATTTGATATAACTCTGAGGTGCATGCATGCAGTACACAGAAGGGTAGGTCCAGTGTCGTATTCGGAGTGCAGTTGAGCAGCAGTTTGAGCAGCTGTTTGGGGGACCACAATCATGCCTACAACTGGGTTGCTTCCCTTGTGTGGATCATGGGATTCGCGTGTTGCACGTATGTATTTACGTACCGCTTGGCATTCTGCACCGCTCCCGTGTGCCAAACCAGTCCGCGTCCAGAAGATAGATACATACTGTACCGAGGGGTACCAAGGGTACCCCTGGGGCACCCCCGGGGCCCCCTTCGAAGGGTACATGCCGACCGCAAAAAGGCGGAACAATTTGTTGAGATTCACATGATCCAAATGCACTATGGCCATTGCTGTGCTCTTGTCAATTCATGTATGTTTCATACACACCATCCTGCTTGACAATCCCCACCAAAACGCCCCCCCTGGTGGCAGACGTTCTCTGCCATACTCCATATCTGCAACTTTTGACTTGACCATGCACATCGTACCTGGCCCTTGCTGCTCACGCTCCCGCCGGCCCCCATGCTTGCCTTCGACACTCGTCCTCCTTTTTTGTAATGCACTCCACGCACCCTTCGCCAATACGTCTTCCCGCTTTAATACGCTGCAACGTTGCAACTTATAGTTGAACTTACCTCTTTGCACAAAACTTCTCTCACTTCCGAACAAATTCCTCATGCTATATTCTACTCCCTCTCTTGACCTGCGCTGTACGTCTTCAAGTCCCGAATGTTCCCACTCCCTGTAACAAATGCACATGATCTCTCGAAGCGTTTCGCGCCAACAACCCCTACATGTATGCTACGCTCTCCTAACCTTCCGTCATTGTATACAACCCTATCGTGCCTTTTTCCCCACCTTGCACCTGTGAAAGAGTGCAGCAATCAACTCTTGAGAGTCAGAGTAGCATGCGCCATATCCCTCCGCCCCTCACACGCTTTGAAATTGTCATACAGCAATGTTTCTCCATTCGATTCACTCACCGAATGGAACTCCGACCCAACACCCAGCCCATTCCTGCTCTCTGTGGTGCCACCCTATCACTACACTATCTGAAGTACATCCGTGCAAAGTCAGAGTATAATTTGCATCTTCTATCATCTCAACTATGAGTTGTCAAAATCAGCCTGTATATCTTTATATTTCCTGGCCGGTTCGCCACCATCCTATTCGCTAGTCGATGGTCATCAATAACATTGACGACTATTGCAGGTCAAATCCTCTCCAATATCGCCTTTTCCAGGTTACAGCAGATAAAGTCTACCACTCCGCAGCTATATTTCAAATTCACTAAAGTATCGATATATCGAACATCAATAAACGACATCCAACGATATACGCGGTAGAACGGACGGACTGCCCTGGGAATTAGCTTCTCACAGATGGCGAGCAGTGGACCGCCATCTCCTGTTTCCATTCGCCTTTTTTTGTGTCCCACATTGGCTATGGTCTAGAGATGGGGGAGTCCCGTCATCAGGTCATGCTTTGCTCGCAGAAGCAATGGAGGGGCAGATTTTAAACAGTAACATATATCCTGCGAGAATGGAAGAGACGTACACATCTCTCGTGTTATTTACCATAGGTGAATAGCCATGTGCTATGTGTATGTTCAAGGAGCGAAATTCCTAGACTATCTGATGTATTATACCGTCCGTATAGCCACATAATTGGTACGACGAACTCCACTTGCCGATTTCCTTTCATACCTGCATAGGGCTGAGGTGTGAAAAAGAAACTACTACTTCTGTTTGGTCAAAGTACCAACCCTTCAGGGTACTACAGTGTATCTATGTACTATCTTTGCTTCCATCTGAAACAACTTCCACGTACAACGGTGTCTCTGGCGGAGATATTTTTCTCACGTTAGGAAAGAGCATACAGATAGTACCTGAAAGCGGGCGAATATCCCCCCTACCGTGTCTCATATTCCCACGAATACCTGCATTATAGTGCGGGAACCAGATTTAAGGGTATGTTCGTCTATTCTTTAGGTCAGCTGCGTGCCTCCTTTTGATAGCTCATTATGTTTTTGAGCCGCACAGAATCAACTGCTCTTTCAAATAGGACAGTAGAAACAGAAGATTGCGATTCCAACGATCGGTAAACATTAATTCGGAAGCAGCATCATGGCATGTGAACACATGGATTTGCAGGACCACGTTCCACATTTATTTCTAGGGTGGAACTTGGCCTCGCAAAAGTAACACACTTCTTAATTTAGTACCTCAAGCATCAAGCAGACCCCAGATCAACGTCGCGATCTCGTTCAAAAAGTTTGCAAACCAATAGAATCAGCTATCACGTATTGAACTGTCCGCTCTCGCTGTTGTCCCCATATCTTTTGTAGATCAACCTTTCAATAATGATGCTGTACTGTGTTCCTACATCAGGACAATTTTGAAAGCTGCAGTGTGCATCAAAAAGTGCTATGACACTGTCGGTACCTAACCTATCCCTACTCAAACAAACGATGCTACACATCACCGTTCAAATTTGGTGAGTTATTGTTCATAAGTCTCTGCCAGTCGTCCTTTGTCAGCGAGTCTGAATTTAAGTTTCCATTATCTGAAGGTTGAACTTGTTTGACTGGAAGGTTCTTGTACACACATGTTGGTAAAACCCCAATGTCTTCAGGTACAGATCCTTCATACATTAGGCGTAGCTCATCAAGGAGTGTCTCATGGCGATAGCAGAGCCGAATAGAAGCAACGTTCGTTCTTGTGATATCGTTCCCTGCCTCCCCTGACAGGTACCATTGTGCTCCGAGCCATCTTGCCTTGATGCAAGGTTCAAAACCAGACTGCAGAACCGAGTTTCTTGCTAGTTCGCACAAATCTGTACTTGATAGCTTCCAAACTTGTGCAGCGATGGAGTACTCTTCCATTAAAGGTTCTCGCGTGAACGCAAATTGTAGGGGGTCGTCAGTGGACAACGTCACGTTCAGACCCCTTTTGAAATATGTGGGAAGCGGGTTCTTTGTGTACTCACAGAACAGAGCATTATTGCTCAATGGGCTCATTGCAACACCAATTTGCGTCAGATAGAACAGATACTGCAGCACTGGGCTTCTCTTCAAGTTGAGACCGTGGTTGATACCATGCGCGACGAGGAAGGAAGTTGATAAGTGTTCAATGTCTCCCGCCTCCCCGGCGTGTGGTCGGTACGTGAATGTGTTCATACCCTTTGCCTCTCGCAACTGGTTGAGGACAGCAAGATTGCTGTAAATGAAAAAGGCATAATAGCTATATGGCGGATTCTCAGAGTCAGTCCAGTCCACGGGCAGCTTGCATTTTCCCAAGTTTGTACGCACTTGAGGTTGGCTTTCATCGTCTACAGAGTCAAATCCCACGACTTGCTGAAGTAGACGCGAAACCTGCGGATGTGAAGAGGGGTCCACAGTAGCTTCGAAGATTGGATTGAACATGTTGTCCAGCATATCCTGAAATGATGTAACCAGGTTGCGCTCCCGATAAGTGCTGTACAGACGAGGAATCTGGATAAGCCAGCGCACGTTGTCGCTGTAGACTTTGTGGTCCTCAAACCATGTACCCAATTTATCCCACTCAGCTGGGCTTCGGCCGTAGATACTGATCCTGTACTCGCTGTTCTGGTATTTAGTATCATGAAGCTCGGAACACACCTCATGGGTAAGTTGTGCGAGATATTTACCCTTGATAAAGTTATCTGACTTCATGAAGATCTCGCGAAGACGAGACTGGCCAAAGGGGTTGTACTTGAGATTGAAGCGATCGAAGCGATAGAACGTAGATTTGTCTGCGTGCACGTCGAGGGTATCGACGCTGAGTTCATGCGGGCTAAGATCCAAGGATTTAAAAACTTCGTTGAGGGTAAGCGGTGGTTTCGAAGGGTCGTCTCTGTTTTCCAAGACGGGCTCTTCGCCACACTCGCGAACCTTCCTCTTGATAAAGCGCAGCAGATGCTTCTGGTTCGCCATAGAGGAATGATGTACTGGAACGGGGATACAAAAATGTAAAAGCAGACATCGTGCGTTAGCGCTGGCATGTAACATTTGTTCACAAACGCATTAAAAATCTTCGAATATAGCGTTCTAAGTCCTTACCGTGCACATCAACTTTTCGGACATTGTACAAGTCACGATGAGGGACCGCAATTTGAGCCATTCTCTCTTGGCCTTCGTTGAGAATAATATACATGTTGAAACGTTCTTGCAGCAACATCAGGCGCCTGTAACAAAATGATCTACACTCGGGGTCATTGACGATGTTAGAAAGCTCGGCGAGATCATCTGCATATTGGGAAAGTGACCTGCCGAAAAATTGTGGCTTCCTCCGCATGACGCTCTTGTTATCCGAGAAGACGGAGACAACACCGTCCTTCCAATGGCACACATGCTCCGACGAGCCCGCAAGATGGGGTTCAAAAGGGTCATAAGGCGGGGGCACGAAGACGGTGTGATCACTGTGACGCGGTTCGGCGTAATTATGCCAATCAGGAATGTCGCGCTGGTAGAGCCACTTTTCTCGGAGCTGGATAGCGCGGCGAACTTTTTCTGCGATTATTGAATCGAGCTCTGTGGGCTCCACGTCTGCAATGCTAACACGTCTGAAGTCGTTTCCTGCAGGTGGGGGCAGCTCCTTGAAATTCGCGGCGCTCTGACGGTGGTACGAGAGATGGCGATCAATGGCGGCGGGCTGTAGTTGGGTATCTTCGTCCGGGACGGTATGTGGGAGGGTGACGGGGACTGCACCGTCTGTTGAAGCGTGCGCGTCGACGGATGCGGACACGGCATTGGCGGTGCTGCGTGCAGCCATGAGGGGAGGTCGGTTGATGCGTTGGGAGGAGTTGAGAGCAGTGACGGGATGCTGCGAAGGCTAGGTTATCGGCTTTATAAAACGAAACGTGGGTTAGCAATAATAAGAGGAATGAGTGAGCGGTGCTTCGAAGGGTACAGTATTTAGCAGAGGAATGAAGCGTGAGCAGTGAAATATAATTAGACCAACAGTGACACTGCGCACCACCATCCCCATCTTCCATGTGCTAATCTCCTTCATGCAGATGAGAGATATTTGGGTTCTAGTGCGTGTTCGGCAGTTTGTTGCCTGAATCGGTGTATGATAGATCAGCGAAACTGTTCCGGAAAACCTGTAGCGAATCAGAATGCGTGAAACAATATGTGTTTCAGAAAATATATGAAACCATGGTTTAAAACACGCGACACAATAAAGGCGGAATCCGACAGATTCCGATTGACGTGCCTTTAAACCATGTCGCGAGCAGTACAGTACTGGTACTGTACAGACCATATTACTCGTTATTGCGTACTCTATATAAAGTGTGTCGGTAAATAAGTTCTACTCTTTGACGATATGCACCACACCGTGCGCTGGCACGGTGTTCACCTATCAACGATGCTCCCCGGAGCTACTCAGTTAAATGGCTCGCGGGTTAAAAACAAACAAAGTCGTTTACGCGTTAGTGCTAATCTCGTCGTGCCTCTGTCAACTCCTCTAGCTCCTAGACTAGAACTAAATTAGTGAAGTAGCTGACTTTCGAATGAGTGAAAGTCAGTTCGAGGCAATTCCATTACGGGACTGTCAGTCCCTTAGATAAGCCCTTCCGCCAACGGTCCTGGCTGGTGAAAATCAGCACACACAAATTGAAAGCATGATAAAAGCACGCCACGTGTGCGGCGTGTGCTTAGGCGCGCATATTGCTTTTTGCACGCTGGTCAGATTCAGCGACACAGTGTGTTTCATTTCATTTCTGTACTGTACAATAAGGAAGTGTATAAAACGGATCTTACGGAACGAAAAATGAATAAAAGGCATGGAAGAGCAATAAGAACACGTCTAAAGAAATCTCTAATACATTCTATCCTGACCAGTAACAGTATTTAGATACTGGTCAGGCAAAACTGGTTTTGACAACTGTTTTGAAACTGCTCGGGTGCACTCGCCAGGGGCATCCGGAAATTCCACTCCGCCCTTTTTATCAAAAAGTGTGGAGGGCTAGGTGCCAATATCCGGATTCTGGATGCACCCACCAGTGCCTGATAAACCCCGCAACCATCATGGTTGATGACAACTGGAGACCCTTTTGTCGCGGTCGCGGGCTTCAGAGAAACGTGGGGATGCTATTAGCATTGCCCACTCAACAGTAAGGGTAACAGTGCTGAGTGCGAGAAGCCTTCACGTTGTAACCCTCACGTCGTGCAGGTTTCAGTTCTGGTGATCATCTCCTTTCAGAATCGAACTGGAGAAACATAAATATGTGCGTAGGCACCTACCCAATTTCCAGAGCACTACCAAAAGATAATTCATGCATGCCGATTACCTCACTCTACATGTCGCACCAATACGAACCGTTTCTAACAATCCCAATTAAAAAAGCCAACCTTGATTCCCCCAAATATAAACACATCTACAAGTAACTGCAACCATTTTACAGAGCCAGCAACCAATTTAGGTGTAAACTACAGCACCGCTCCTCTCCGCTGCACCAGGAGCTGCTTCATCCAGTAGATCCCTCGCAAGTTGTCGAACGGCCTCATCTCTACTATCCACACATTCACACAGCCTCGGGTAAAGCGTCAATAGATGCTTCTGCTTCCCTTGCTCTCCGCCATCATTCCTATTAAGCCTCCTCAATTGCTGCAGCAAAAATACAGCTTCAGCTCTCCGAGCGGCCGGTAATGGACATCTACCTGCACGCATGCCATCCGCCACAAACTGCCCAAGTACGCGTCCACATGTTTCAACGAGATAGCTAGCGGATTCCTCAGCCAACCTACGCGCTGGTCGCTGGCTACCGGCCCACACCGTATCTGCTAGTCGAAACAGACTCCTTTGACACGACCGCACAAACCTCGGACGTCCACTTTCCTTCTCCTCGGCGCCTCTCGAAAGCAGTTGCACCAATCGTCGTTTTGTTTCTACAGAAGCTGCGCTACCCATGTGTCCCATCGCTTCCTTCACACATTCAATCATCCTTATGTCAAAATCCTCCGCTCGTTCAGCGTCGGACATATCCCTGCTGTATATATTTCCAACTTTTATCAGCTGGTCGGAGTATAAGAACCGTTCCACGATTGATACAAACATATCCCACACCTCTGCCGATACCGCCACATCGTTTGCTTGCGTGCTGTATCGTACAGCTGTAATCAACGTATCCGTTCCTATCATCCATATTGGTGCTGTGCCTGTGCCATCCCCGTTCGCCTCACCATCTCTTGTTCGCCCTGTCCCCATCTTCCCCCGGCTCAGAACAACACTCTCAATCACATTCAATACTGCACCTAGTTGGGACACTTTCACAGCACTTGGTAGTTGATCGCCAATGTATTGACGCGAAAGAATAGCAAGCACACTCCGCGCAAGTTTGTCTGATTCTCCAATAAGTTTCTGTTCCCGTAGAATTGCTAGCAAACCTTGCAAGAGTGTAACCCAGCTTTCCTCATCATTTCCGAACGACAGTTCTTCCAAGCCGCTCAATGTCACCTTTTGCACATCGGTAAGAACAGGGGCATTCTGACCGTTCCATTGTGAGGTGTCTTCCCTTAGTCCAAACGCTAGATCCATTAGCACTTCCACCAACATCTGTGAACTGCCAGAAGTGAATTTCTTTGGAAGTTTCGCCCGCGCTTCTACAAGGCCCTCGGCTAGCATCTTTAGAGCTCTTTCTTCCACTATTTTAGATCCACGAACTTCTCGTTCATTCAAATTCTCAGCCGCCGTTGTTCCACATGATCCTCGAACGGCTTCAGCAAGAGCAATCCACACAGCTTCCCACAGTTCTATTGCTCCATCGCTCAAATCACCAGCTTTCCCATCTTCTCGCCCATTAGATGTCCCTTTGGTGGACTTCTCATCATGAGGCCTGACTGTATCAGAAGACTCATTGCCACCTCCCATGACTCCAGTAATCCACGCGACGGGATTCGAACTTTCCGACTTTGAGGTACCGAGGGAAGGTGGTTCTGAAGCCGAAGATCCAACTTGGAAATTTGCCTCCATTTTATCTTTTGCCCCTTGATCGTCAACGACAAAACCAGCTGCACTCAAGAGTTCGAGTAGTGCAGAAACCCCAGCCACAGCAACCTCCCCATCTCGACTTGCTGCTGCAACTCCAGCTGTTCTCAAAATCTTCCTCCATAGCCCATCTGCACCACCATCTGTGAGCATTAAGAACAATGGGCGGCCACCTTCATCCTGCAATACTGCTAGACGGGGCATGGCTGTGCGTAATACTTTGGCGACTCCAGCCAACGCCAAAACGCGAGTTTCATTCCACTGTTTCCTTGGTGTGTCGCGACTGTGATGCAGTAACAACTGAACATCCCCTCGCCCTTTCCCTCCTGCTACATTCTCATCACCATGGCCCCTGATAGCTCCTCCTTGCATAACTTGCTCCAGAAGAGGAAGCAATGCTCGAGCAACGCATCCATTCCATGCAAATGCGGAAAGTCGGTAGTTATGTGCCTGTAACGTACCCGTGAGAGTCTTCACAGCACAGTTTCGAATCTCAGGCCGTTCGTCCATGCTCACGTCCTTCAAAATCTCAAAGAGCTGAACCCACATCTCATCTTCATCTGGCCTAGCCGAGTCCTTTGCAAGAACGTCGGCAGTTCGCCACAGAAGACCAATGGATGTCAGAGCGACATTAACATCTTCCTCTTGGCGACAATACAAGGCAAGAGCTTCCATCCATAACGGCAGTGTTTGTGGTCCTAGAGACGTGAGGAAATCATCCGCCATAATTTGAACTATTTTGAAGCCCTCAGACACCATTTCACTACCAGCAATCGAGGAAATATTGGCAGACTGTGATCCGATGTGCCCTTCCTTCTGTGACTGTGCTTCTTCGTCATTTCTTGTTAGACTTTCTGAAACAACGGATCCTGTGGCGGCACTTATTGTCTTCAACACTGCTGTCCAGGCAGCTTCTCCATCCAAGTTATCCCCTTGCGTCTCCAATATTGTGAAGACCGCAGAGAGTGCGCCAGTTCGCATATCGACGTAAGTTGCTGTAAACAAGTCCAAAAACGGGGTGATTACCTTCTCATGGCTAACAATTGGCGGGCTACCACTGGGAATAGCACGACAAGCAATCCGAGTTAAAGAACTCAGGGAAAAAAGACGCATTGATTGTAGTGATGAGTTAGTACACACAGAAGTTAGATGTCCAGTTAGTAATTGCCAAAGTGTGTTAGGCATGACATCTGAGTCCAATATCTCCCTCTGAAAAGCATTAACAATTGCTATCTCGGCTCGTTCAATCCCAAATATTCGCACACCAACATCGCCATCGCCTTTGCTCTGGTCATCCAAGCTAGCTCGTCTCGCAATTCCAGCTATTGACTGTCTCGAGCATTGAACTAAAGCTGAAATCAAGTCATGACATGACGTCCATCGCAGACTTGCTGTGGAATTAAACACTTCGTCCAGCTTCGGTTTGAGTTCTATCTGAACTGCAGTTGACTTAGACGAGTCGCCATCACTCTGAAGAGCATTGATGTTCGTAACGTCATATAGCTGTTCCAGCGCCTCAACGACGGGGAGCCAAGATCGAGCGAGACTGCCACGGCATGCACGCTGTACATCGAAGAGGACGTTATACAAGACGGAAACTCTAGTCCAAAATTCTGTACTTGAAGATATGTCACCCGGTCGGTTACGAATTGTGTCCTTGCATGCAAGTGCCAATGTCGCAAGTGACTGTTCCCGAATTGAACCTAGATCACAGTCCTTTGAAATCATGCATATCTGTCCGACAGCATTCGCGACTGCATTCAAGGCACTCAACGAGGCATCATCCCTGGAGTCAATTAATGTCAAACTACTTTTCGATGGACCCCCATCAATCAGCTTTCCCAAAAGAGATACTGTTTTTGAGATGATGTCAGGCGTCAGCAACGCTATCGCAGCTTCTTTCCGTTCAGTGCTTGCGGCCAGTGCGGCCTTAACCACCTCAATATAGAATCCGGTGGAAATAGCTACAAGGCACTCTCTTGTCGTGGCAATCGTGTTCGCAAATGGCTTCATCCTTCCATTGATAGGAGTTGACGGAAGACCTTGCAGATTGTCTTTATCCAAAATTGTCATGGCGTCACATGCGGATACAATCACTCCTCTGATGGGTTTCAAAGTACCTCCTCCCAAGTCGAAAGCGAGTACAAAATCCACTAATGGACTAGGCTTGTTCTTGCCTGATCTAAATATGCAACGAAGGGCTTCCATTGCATACATTGTGCTCCATGCCACTGCGCCCGACTCCTCTACTGCTGCCATTTCGGCTAGAGTAGAAAGGAGCGTCTGCGCGTCTGTCTTCAAGTCCCGCCGATATTCACGCACCAACGTCACCACTAAACCTAGCAAAGACTTGAGCGTTGCCTTATCCGTTTTTGTGCGCAATAAACTGTGAACCGTTGGACACAACGTTCCAGACAACAAATTGGCGAAAACAGAATGACCGGCGAACAGAGCGATATTGCTTGTTAGACTGTCGTCAATTACCTCTAGAGCGATGGCAAGCTCGAGAGGCGCGATTTGAGACGATTCAGAATTGCTGCTATGTACAAGCCACTGCAAGTCCTGACCAGCTGCTGAATTGCATAAGTCCATGAAGAGACTGTACGCAGCCCGGACTTCGCTAGGAAATTCCGACAAAGGTATGACAGCACCCGCTGGAGCCTCCATGTCCACTGCCATTCTCACAGAAGCATCCGCAGCTGACGCGAATAAATCGGAGGATACCTGACGAAATGCAGCCTTTGACGTTTGCTCAATGACACCGTGGTCATTAGAGCCTGACATTTGAGAAATGGCAGATAAGGCGTTAGAGGCTGCATTCCCACCATTACCGGAGCGAGAAGTTCGAAGGACAAATAGCAAAGAAAAGGCACGGGATAAGTCTGGTTCAGAAAGAGATTGTGCGTATGATCTGACCGTAAGAAGACTCAACAACCCCTGCAGGACTTTGAGAGTAATGTTATCTTCAACAGATGCAGCGCCAAGTCGTTCCAATGCGTCCAGAACCTGCGGCAAGCGGGTGGTGGACAAAGCCCGATGGGTGAGAAGTTTGTGAAGACATGATACGGCCCTAAGAGCAACCTTAAGTTGCACAGCTAAGGTGCTGCTCCCAGCACTGGTATCTGGGACGTCACATGCGGCGCAGAATGCAGATGCAGCTTCATCGGCGGCTTGAGCTTCTGATTCTGGGCTATCTGCTTCTTTCAAGGATAATATCACACGTTCTGCCGCCTCTTTAACTTCTGGGTTTCGTCGACGGGCTTCCGCGCAAAGAGCACGAAGATCGGCTTCTAGTCCGCGGAGAAAGTTCTGAGGTAATCGCTTCGCTTGGCTCATGGCTGCTATGGAAATCACAGAAGAGACTCACGGCAGTTTGTCATTTCAAAAGTGTTAAGATTTGGGCTTAAAGCAATTCGCTACAGACACCTCGAGGAATGAGGGAGTTCCCTCGGTACTCTCAGGCAAACTGTACAGGGGAAAGTACTGCGGTGATGGTATCTATGTCTCCACTTAGGGCCGTTCCAATACTTTTCGTAAATATGCTTGGCCCATGCCTCTTAAATAAGGCGTGATTTGGCAGTTTCTGATTGGCAATATTCAAGCCACCGCGGAGCCCTATTTAATTCCATCCGCCAAGCGAAGTGGACTTGCAGCCGAACTCGTTGCCAGTCGCGTATGTTTGCTTGGCCACCAGAAAGATGCGCGCTAACCTCAAACTCTTGGGGTCCGGATCAGTAGAGTATATAATCTAGATTCAGCTTTAAGAGTTGGCTAGAACAATCCGCCGCAATGGATCCGTTACCAGAGGATTGTTCCCTCCTGTTACGGTAACACGCCCAGATGCTAATAGAAGGGAAGACATTTTTTTCTTTGCTAGAGGACGTCTGAGGCATGTGATCATCTTCTCCTTAAAAAAGTGGGATCTGAGCGATCCTCAACAATGCATTCCCCACACCCACCCACTCTACAGGACCCGTTCCCTGGGATGGGAGATTCTACACTGTGCGAAAACGAAGCCCGAGTAGATCCTAGCCAAGAGCGAATTCCTCCACGAAACCTGGTCTCAATGGCCACCCAGCCTTCCGAAGATTCCGAACGCGATTCGCAAGAACGCGACACGTCAATAGTATCTGTTACGCAAATAGTCATGCATCATGCGTATAAGCGCAAGAAAATTTCATCTAGTGGGACCAAAGCGACTCTGGCGAATCGACTAGCTGCCTTTGGTGTCCGCCATGCCGCTTCAGGTCGAAATTTTGTAATGGAATTCGCGTCCCAGGGACCCGATAGGGCTGCAGATCAAGTCGCAAAGCAGAAGGCCCTCGAAAGACTCGGCTGCTTTCCCGGTGTCCCTATGATAGAAAACGCACGCAGATGCCCGTAACCAGGCTTTGCGGCGACTATTTCCCGCGGTGATTGATCTCCGGTGCAGTATAGGGAATTATAATACAGTGCATTTTATAAACATAAAGATTTGAATTGGAGCAGATAAAGTGATCAGATTTTAATGAAAACTTAGAAGTGGACAGAGATGGTACTTTTTTGTTCAAGTTGTGTTCCATATTCATAAGATGTACGCACTAAGAATGCTCTACAAGCTCTAAAACTGTCTAAGACTGAATCGTTTCCCCCTTGTTCTCAATGATAGCGAACAATCGCGCCGGCATAGATTCAATGTGGCGTTTCAAGGTCACAAGCGTAATATTATTTCAGAATTGTCAAACAGATTCCGTCAACTGTGAAACGGAGTTATACTGCTTGTCACTGGCGTAAACGATCCGAGCACGCGCCCCAGATATTCTCAATAGAGTTTAAATCTGGGGAGTACGGCGGTCACAGCAGAACGTCGATTTCGAATTATTTCATCCAATCCAACACTAAATGAGCAGTATGGGCAGGAGAATTAACCTGCATAAAAAATGCTCCACCGTCATGAAAACAAGAGGTGTAAGGCAGCAGGTAGTCCTCTAGAATTTTAAGGTAGGCGACAGATTTCATGCGGCTGGACAAAACTGCAAAACTTGTTTTCCTTCAGATTTTATCGCGCCCACACCATATCCGATCCTCCCCCGGTATGGCGTCCGTAAAATTTCTTCTTTTCTTGACGTAGATCATGCTAGTATTATTTTAGGCCGTCCGTCCCATCCATCCAAATTAAAGCGTTTCTCGCCAGAGAACACTACCTTGGACCACTCCAGCTCCCTGTATGCTCTTTTTAGAGCACATTTGATGAATAATCCTTTCTGCGAACTATTTAAGGGCATTTCGTGCTGTATCTTGTAGTAGTTGAGGAACCTGTCTCGCTGAATTGCTCTTCACACCGTTGTTGGAGACACAGGGAGCCGCAGAGAATTTGTCAAAGACCTAAATGATTCGGAAACTTTTGAAAGCGACGTTCGAATCTACGACCCGTGGAGAAACATTGGTTGCGCCTCTACTTGCGCTCTACCCCTAACAGGGGTAGAAAAAATCTTGGTTAGCCAGAACCAGCTCGACAGTCCGAGTGGTTGAACCTTTTCTTCCCTTCAGGCCCATCCCTTGGACGTCGCTCTGTGCGGGACGTCTGCCATCTTATCGGTCTCCCCCTCCCCAGTTCTGGGAGCATTCAGAGCCTCATTCCCATCAACCCTCCACCTGTGCGGCCACCAGGTGGGGATACCATTCTCTGGCGTGACCCAGTCAACCGCCCAGTCACGAGTATCCTCAAAGCATAGGATAAGGATACTCTGGTCTCCCGAAAACCCTCTTAGGCGACTCTCATCCTAAAATCCACGGAGGAGTCACTCTACCACCTTCTCGCATGGCTACTACCGAGGGGTAACTAGGACCTGTAGATGGTACCTCAGTTCTCCGGAGGTTGCGTAATGCTACAGTATGCCCTTTGGTCCGTGCGGTTTACAATAAGAACCCTTAGAAACCACATCAAACTGTTTCTAATAGTCGGTTTGTACCGTATATTGGTAGGTTTATGGTAGAAATCTCGGCAGCGCACTTACACGTGGTATGGATAAGGCACGAGCTAAATGTATCGAATATACCTAGAAGGATGTGGTTACAATCAAATCTAAGTCGAACGTCCCTGGTGATAAACATCAGTGGGAGTAGTAGTAGGAGAACAGAAAGGGGAAAGCGATGAATGGACAATGAATCAGACCCAATCTGTCTGTTGAAAGCAAGATGTGAATAACCCTGATGAGTAGTCATGTTGGAACGCCCGCGGAGGGTTGTTATTTGCCTATGCATATTTGGAATGCGGTCATATAAGTACATATTTCAGACTAAAGTAAGGTAGAGATAGTTACATTGTCAGCCTGGCCGGCAGAAGATTGGAGAAACAGCGTCCTTTGGTTTGTTAGTTTGTACCGTCTAGCGGTCAAGGGCAGTGGTACAACTATAAAATCCCTGAAACTTTACATGTGGGCTGGTATGAAGGTATGCAGGTATGCAGGTGTGCAGGTGCGCAGGTTAGCAGAAGTGAATGTGTTTAGATATATAGTTTTACAGTTTACAGTACGCACACAGTACAGTACTGGGAGGTATACAGCACATAAATGAATATAGGGCCAGGTCCACTGCCCAGCCCGAATCCCGAATCCCGAATCGGGATTCCCGATTAAAATTACATAATGAAATTGGAGTAGAGTGATACTACCCTTACGGAAATATTCAGAACAGTACAGAGCGCTGAAGCGAAAACTAGATCTAGCCACAAACGTTCGTGAAGCGAGTGTTACTTATGAGTAATACTTTAAACACCCAAAGGAGAAGACCAATGATAACGATACAAAATTGGTTGGTTTTCTTTGTTAGCCCCGGGGCAGCAGCTTAATAGATACCTTTTGAACATTTTACTGCATCCTACCACTGGCCTTGCACAAGTTTTACGTCACTTAACCACACTCCCCATTACCATACACACGTGTTGTATATAGATAGACAACGATGAATACAACGCACCTCACCACAGGAGATCTCTCCAGAGGTTGGGGTGCGCGCATGTCAATATTGCAGAACCAGTGAAGCCCGTTTTTATTTTTTCAAAATTCAACATCACGTTTTTTAAAACTTACACAATATTAATATTAATGGATATTCGAAGAAAATTTTCTTCTCTGTTCGGAAGGGTCGCAGAGCTGCCCAAAGCACGCGTATTTTTGATAATTTATACCGGAGACATAGACCAGCAAAGATTGCCGGCTTCTCGCTCGACAGTCTTTTGTGGTCGTCAGGTTGAACGCCCCAATGTTTTTACTTAACGTGTCCCCGATCCTCCCCTAAAGTCTCTTCCGCGTGACGGATTCTGTCTCCTCCCGCCCTAATCGTTGACGCACAGAATCTCCAACAACAGTGCTTCTGTCTGCAAAACGATACCAGATACCACGGCAGAGGGGTCTTTAAGATTCCTTGACGAGCGGACGTGCGCGTCGCCGAGCGACGTTCTGCAGACTCCTGTTGTTGCAGAGCTACTGAGAGTACGACGAGAATGGCGAGACTCTCGTTTTGATGGGAAGCGAAGCTGTGAAACGAGCTAGACTGAAACAGTATTTAGGCGGCGGAAAGAGAGGATTCCTTAGAGGTCTGAGGAAACCCAGCTATTTTCTTTCCTTTTTAGCGCCTCGCGGGCACATCTGAGAAGAACGAGGGTACCTCTGGTATTTCGATGATGTCTTCTGTTTTCCGCGCTGAGGTGCTGGCTGATGCAACACAACTGCGTGGGACGCTGGAGAGTGCTGATTTCCTCTCTTATTTTCGATCCCTAACTGGGGATGTTTTTCTATCCCTGCATTTGGAGGGTTTTTAGACCACTGACCTGTCCGGATTCTACCTGAAGTTCAAGGAGGGGCAGCCAGTCCAAAACCGGGAAGAGTTACCCGTACCAATCGACTTGATAAGTGTCGAGGAATGGGTTTCTCTCACTAGGGTAGTCTATGTCGTGCCATCGCCTTAAGAAAGAGACACCGAAGCCTTCATTGGAGATATTCAGCGGTCTTGGACCGCCCGTCTGGACGACAAGGAAGGACGAGTGGCTGCCGGTTGCGCTTTGGAAGCCATTTTAATAATGGAAAAGGGAATGAAGCCACCAAAGCTACCGGAATGGCTTTGGACGCTCTTGGTTTGATATGTGATGAGGTCCTGGCCAAGACCGGAAATTGTCCAAAATTCTTCTGGCCCGGGATTGGGAAGGCAACTTGTACCAAGTGTAGTATTTACAGAAAGCGCCTTGGCACCCTCCGGATACTGTGTCCCTAGTATCCGGTAGCGGTGATGCGGGAGAGCGAATTATTTCCTGTCGCTTCCGGGCTGGGAAGTACTGAGGCTGCTTCTCGCCACTCTGGCTCGCCCGTGAGGGTGAGTCAG
>JAUBNZ010000388.1:0-17744 GCA_032355485.1 Bonnemaisonia californica
CCCTTCATGTACTTCATACAGCTCTATTGGTTGAAGCCGGAGCGCCCGTTGCCGGGTCCAGCCACCACTCCGAGTAGGGCGGCACAATTTTCTTCTATATCAAGGTTCTCGAACTGTAATGCCCATGTAGGCGAGTGTTCGTTTGCAGTTAGATTGCCAAGTTGTGGGCGGAATTCGGTCCACGCGCTGTACTGCAGCTGGATGTGCGAGGGTGTTGCAGGTTGTTCCGGAGCACCGCAGAAGCATGTTGAATCTTCTGACATAGGGCTGAGGATCTCGAGATTGAGCAGTTCTTCCTCCGACAGGAGATTGGCGTTCGCCAGTCGGGTACAATCCTGAAGCCTCTTATGCGCACCTGTAAGACGGAACGGTCACCGTAGGTGGATTGATACGGTGATATCAGCAAGTGTGCTGGTGGGTCCGAACCACGGAAGAATCCATGGTGGACCATGCGCTGTGTGCTGAGGGGGGCGGTGCCCAACTCAGTCTTCCGCACCAGTCTGCTGTACTAATGTTCCAGGGATTCATAGGTACGCCTCTGCGTGGTTCCGGGGTGGAGAAGATCTATTCCGATGTATTGTCAGAACCAAGCCCGGACCCGACAGACGATAGCATGTTGAAGGAGTGGGGATAGGCCTCGTGCCTGGGCGTGCTGGTCTCCTTCTGCTGTAAGTAAGGCGGCATTCCAACAGTAGTCTGGATCTGCGTTTGACTATTTGATAAAGGAAGGGGCTTGGCGGAGACGACGCCGGGCATTGACGCTCCTCTGATTTTCTTCAAGGCTCCGAGCTACTGAAGAGGTTCCTGAGGCGGATAAGGCCAAGCAATGGCGAATTCCCCGGTAGAGGATGCGCTGTAGGGGCGCAATTGACGCCCTTGCATGAAGCCACACCTCGGTTCACCACAGGGCTGTGGGAGTCACCACAGAGCCAAGGACAGAAAGTTTGGCTCTGGGAAGGAATCTCCTCTCCCTGAGGAAGGACGGAGAGGGAGAGATTCCATCAAGGGCTCAGTTCGCCTCATCCTCATGGCTATGGATCTCTGCGGTGCAGGAGAGGTCTTGAAAGAAATCCGTGCCCAGGTATACATAGGAAGTAACCAAGGGGACGGGAGCTCCAGAGAGACGAACTATGGGTCAGCCAGTGAAGGCGGATGCGTCTTTGGGGGCGACTTCAATGAAATTGCATTTGGGTTTGCCAAAACGGAAGCCGCAGAGTCTTGCCCAGGCGGCCAGGTGGCGAAATTGTCTCCTCAGAATTTTCATACTGTCAGACAGGACGACTACTTCGTCTGCAATTAGAAGACTGGCCAGGACAGCGCGTCGAGTCACTGCGAGTGGCCCGAATGGAGTGCGTACGTGGTACGTGGTTTCCGTTGCTGTCTGAGAGCGAGGGTAAGTCGACTCCGATGCTTTCGACCATGACCGGCTCCAGTATGTCGTTGGTATACATGTCGAAGTACGTTGGCGAGTCCGTGCTTCTCTGGAGTTCGGCTACGGAGTAGACAAACAACGGCGCGTTCCCATCAGGTGTGCGGAAGGATGTCAGGTGTCTGCGGAGGATAGATCTGAGGATCCGGAGGACCAGCATGGGCATTCCTGCGCGGCGGAGCTCTTACAGAAGTGCAGAGTGGGGGACTCTGCCATACGACTTTCGGATGCCGACAAACCCTAGAAATGTTGTGTCACCTCGGTTCCGTTTGCGGTGCAGGACCTTGTAGGACCAGTGATTGTTCCGCACACTCTCGTCCATCCCGAAACCCACGTTGTTCCGGGATGAAGAAATGGCGGTCTTCCAGGAGCGTTTTCACCCTTCTGGAGATGTTGGACGGCAAGAATTTGAGAACAGTGCTCATGAGGGCAATCCCCGGAGTTCGTTGTGGTCGGGAGAACTGTGCTTTTTTTGGGGATCGGTATCAATAGTTTCTGCCCCCATTCAGGCGGTACTTCTCCCCCTGTAGGATGGAATGGAGAGTGCGCAGGAGTGCGACCCGGGAAAGTTGCGGAGGGCTGATTTCCGGGAGGAGCTTGAAGGCTTCGTACGGGATAGTGTCAGGGCCTGGGCCTTTATTCCGTGGAAGGTTGTGGATGGCCAGATCCAGCTCCGCCATTTCGATTGGTTCTGAGATGGTTTCATTAGTCGAGAGTATATAGGGGAATGGCGTTGTTCCCTTCTCGATGAGTTGCAGCCATGGAGTGTTGTTCGAGTGGTGTGAGGGTGACGCGAGCAGGGCGAACTTTTCACACCAAATGTGCTTTGCTGCGTTACCTGCAGTCAGGTGTCCGATCTGTGGGTCGAGTACGAGAGTGGTGCCTGCACTGACTGGCCTCCATGCCTTCCGGTAGAAGCCAGCCAGTCTGAACTTTCTCCAGAATACCGCTGGTGGGGCGAGGTAATCGTAGTTCATCTCCTCCAAAAACGCGAAGAATGAGTCCCTTCTGACCGACTTGGTTAGGGGTTGGACGTCCTTTGCCGCTTCCCGGTAGGCGCTGGTGAGAGCATGGAGCCTATAAAGTTCCAGACGCGTTGCCGCGGAGGACGAGGCCCCGTGGTCGAGGTGGGCGGCCGCTTCGCGGAGGCGCTCGAATTTAATTCACCTTTTCCGTCTTGCAGCCTTTGTGGCTGGGTTTTCCCGTAGATGGGTGCAGTGTGGCTAAGTATTGTCTCGTCGGTTGGTGCGTTGGAGGGAACGGCTGCGCAGTGAAGGTCCTCTACCCAATCGTCCCATGATTGCGTGGCGACGAGCGCCGAGAATCTGCTTCTTGTTTGGATGCGGGACAGTGTCTTCGGGTCCTTTCAGACTTTCCGAGCAGAGTTGCCCTTCGGTTGGATCCAGTCCTCTTCATCGTCTCTATCAGAGTCGGGCTGGGGCGGTGGGATATACATGAGGGCTGCGAGCGATACATTGAAATCGGAGAGCTCTATGAAGTGGCCTGAGGCATCGGAGGCGAGTGGTGTTTTGCGGAACCGGGAGTCTGGAGGTAGTACAGAGCGCGAGAAGTTGATGTGGCCTGTTGCGGACCAAGCCCGTCCGTCTCAGTCAGATTGGTCTGTCGCGGGGCTGTGCGAGTTCGAGTACTTCCCAAAGCACATTCCTGTGGAGCGGGTCAGGCGATCTCACGCTGTCCTGTGGAGGACTCTGTCAAAATTGCGCCATACTGTAGCAGACGTCTCGTTGAAATCACCCGTCATTATGATCCTGTAATGGGTTTCTTTTCTAAGGGTCTGTAATTTATGCAGGGCCCCCTCCATGAATTGCGCCTACTGCCGTTGAGGATACAGTAAACCGTCCCGATCGCTGTGCGTACCCCATTCGGCGACGTAAGAAAAAGCCAGAGTTCTTGTCCTGGGAATGTGCGTGTCACCACACATAGTGAGGCCAGGTCTGTGCGTACTAGCATTGCCGCCCCCATTTGCGATGCTTACCATTTCCCTTGGCCAGGGTGCCGAAGTACCTGTACCACGGGAAATACATGCCGTTGAAGTCCGGGTGTACCATCGTTTCCTGGAGCGCCAAGAAAGCCGGGTGGTGTTGGACGAGCCTGAGTCGGTTGTCCGGGAGAGAGCCCTTGGCTCCGCTGGCGTTCCAAGTTTCTACTCGGGGCTTGAGCGTGTGCTCGAGGGTCGGGAGGGTGTGTGTGAGATTTGTCGATCGTCTGTGGGGAGGGGGCCAGGTGGCTAGTTTCCGCTTGATCATTCGTACAGAGGTATGAAGGGGCGAGAGAGCGCGTAGCATTGGGCGCCAAATTCCTTCGTCGTGGTTTTCAATGCGTCCTATATCTAACCTAGAGACCCCTAGGCAGGTGATGTGGTCCATGTGACGAACATCGGGCTCTAGATTGTGGGACCCAATCATTTTCCGGAGAGGATATGCGGTAAACGTAGCAGAACTGGCTGAAGGACTCAACCATGCTGTTTATGGGTGGCACCGGGGCTGCAACACTGGTAAAAGCGCCCAGGAGTTGGCCTACGTGGGGTTCGCAGGGCTGGATGCAAGTACGTGAACCCGTTTGGTCGGGGTTGATTAGAACACTTCTTTTGAGCCCAAAGAGCTGAAGCTCTTCAGGAGATTGGGGTTGACGCTTTGTCTGGATTGTTCGCGGCTGTACTGTTGTGGATGGTAGCCGGGGGCTTGCTGGGGAGGGCCTCTTTTCAGAAGGGGATTGGCCCGGTTTAACAAGGATGATGTTTCTTGAGCACATGGTTTGCCGTCTAACGCTGACCCGGGCGATGTTCTCCCGGTACCACGCCTTAGCCTGCATGGAGCGAGTGCTTCGAAGGGCGTTCCATCAACTTTTTTCAGTAGCGCGGAGCTGCTGTGTAACTGCGCGCTTGCGGGATTCATCAATATATAGCGGAGGGGGTCTGGGGTGGGCTTGTATCGCAGGAGGTTGATGTACCCCCGTTGTCCCGCCGTTTCAATGAGAATCACTTTCGTGCCGGCGCTGCAGAGGAACTCGCAGATTTCCAACGAGAAAAACGAGATGGCCGTTAGGGAATTGTACGGGATACCCTGACTCAGGGCCTTGCGGATGCGGCCGACGGGTCCCCGGGGATCCCAGCGAATTATAGGACATGTAGGGAATGCGGATCCTGACGCCGTGTGGGCGGGGCGAGGTCGGCGAAATCTTAGCGAATTCGGGCGAATGTGGTTGGGTCTACTGCGGCTGCATGAGTCCCCACTGTGTTCTTCTGTGTCTTGTTCGCTGTTACTTTCTGTGCCCTGAGTGCGGTTCCCCCAGCGAGTTACAGCCAAGGATGCAGGCTCAATGGACCTGGATCGACCCATGTGTCAGGAAAATCATCGAGGCTACGCTGGCGTGAAGCGGGGTAGGCGCGGTTGATGCAGCTTCCTGGGGGCTTTATGGTAGCTGTTTTAAATCCTAGTGGAGTGGTTGGTCTGGGTGTAGCGGTTTGAATAGTCGGGGGCTGCGTTGCGCTGATCAGGGTGGCATCGAGTTGGACCTGCAATTGGCGTCGAAGGAGAGGGATTTGCCTTCTTTTCTTGTGGCTGAGAGATAGAGCTCGAGGGAGGAGAGCAGTTGGATTTCCAAGTGGCGACTTGGACGCCGCTTCATCGGTTCCATGCGGAGCGGAAGGCGCACTTGTCGCTGGGGGCAGCAGGGGAGAGTGTGATGTCCCACAGGGGTTCACTGCCCTCTAGGGAGGGGAGAGCATGATGGTCGCAGCTGATGGGCTGGTCGACGGGGAAGGTGAAATGGAGTCCCTGGAGGTTTCCAGGTCTCGTGCTGCGGCGGGTGGCTGCAAGCTTGAGATGATGATCTGGAGAAGATTAGTATCTCTGTGTGTGGAGCGCGACGAAGCGCCACAAACAACTGAGACCTTTTCTTCCAATCTGCGGGTGGATCGTGGGCTGGAGTTGGGAGGCGGTGGATATGCAAATTGCATATTCTCCTGTTGGGGAATTTTCTCTGGGTGTACCTTGTTGCTGGTTATGTGGTCGCGCTCGGGTTTGGAGTAGAGAACGACGGGAAAGAGAGAGGGACTTGTGGTCCTTGTGGGGAACAGAGCTCCCGGCGCAGGACTTGGAGGATTAGACTGCGATGGAGTAGAGAGGGTTAGAAGCTGGGAACCAGTTTTGGACTGCGTTGGCAACTACCAGGGTAGTGCGTTGAATAGTACACACATGCGCAGAGAGCTTAGAGAGGTTGGCCTCTAGCCCGGCGATGGCGTTGGCGTAGGAATCTGCTAGGCCTGATCGGCACATGAGATGGTTTGGGACCAGTGGTTGTTTCACAGAAGTGGGGGAGTTCGTAGGGCGTATTCCAGGTGGGAGCGCTCTGGTTGCGCGACGCGGTGGGGTGTGAATGCCGATGGGTACTGTGCGGCGGCTGGAGACCTGGACACGGTTAATTATTCGTTCTCATGAGACCAGCGGGTTCGATCTAGAGCGCTCAAAGAATGAGCTGGGCTGGTCGGGAGGCGGTCTTTGTGCTGATTGCGGCCGCGTCTTGTCTGTCGTGGGCTTGGGATTGGTTTGGGTGCCTGTAAGGCGGTATGGGGCGCTGTCCTACAAGGGCGTGGTGTCGGGATTTGGAGACTCAGAGAGAGAAGCTGGTCGGGAGCGCAGAGGTGTTGAGTAACCGGTCTCGGGGTGGTGTGCTCCAGGGGTGCCATCCAGGTACCCGGCCAATACGAAGAGGGCCGGGTGTGGGGGTAGGAAAAATGGAAAAAGAGGCGATCTCGGAGGGTCGTACCTTACGGTAGTATTCCCCGGTGGTGCGCGGCAGGGCGCAAAACGCGTCGAGCAAGCCCAGAGGGCTCTTCGGCCGATCTCAGCCTTCGTGGGCCGATTCGAGTAGTGCGAGCGTCAGAAGACTGCGCACTTGGTGCGGGACGGGTCTGTGCGTCTGAGGTAGAACGCAAAATCGATTAGCCCGTTGGAGCCAAAAAACAAAAAACCCAGAAAATAATTGTAGGAGTATTTCAATAAGGGATGGGACTAGGGAATTGTGTGTAGCTAAGAGTATAAAAGCGTGCTTATGCTTAGAGCAAAAGGAATGCATCGATCGTCGCCCAGTGGTGATGTGGAGGGAATCATAAATTTTGATCAGCGAATGCCTGCTTGTAGTTGTGAGCCTTGAGGAAATTGAAGAGGGCCTTTGAGTATATTATTGAAGCAGGCGGTGTTCCATAGAGGTTTCGTTTTAGCCTTTCGGATTGACAGAGGTGGGTGAGAGTTACACCACAACGGGGTGGTTGTCGGGTGTAAATCTTGAGGGAACGGTCATAGCATTCTTGGAGATAAGCGGCAGTGATGTCAAATGTTTCGAAATTTTGGTAACGGGATGCGGAACGGAAATGAGAATACGTTAATAGTGCGGTCTGCTATTTGAGATTTTCTCTCTTGTGGTTGGTAGTAGTTGCACGGGATCATGGAATCTCTGCAGGCAGTTAGCCTAGCTTTTTTGCGTTCGATATTACTATATGACAGGCGTTTGTAACGGTACGCCTTTTTTAGATGTATTGTATACACAACATTCCGAAGTTTTGTGTCTGGGATTCACTTTATAGTTTTACATGCTTCAATTTTACAATTTCAGAGTTGTTCGCGATTTTCCACAGTGGTGAGTCGGCGTAATTCTGAGCCTGGCTCAGTGAGAGAGGTGCTGGTGTTAAACATTGCATGGAGTGGGGGGTTTTTGCGTGCATACTTGCATTTCTTCAATGGTTGTTTGGACAGGATCATTGTTGTAATTGTAGTTCTACCCATTTTCGAAGGTATTCACTGCATTCCCCCTCTGAGTGCAACCTGGTCAGGTTGAGCGGTGCAACCCCTTGAGAGTTGAATTTCTCGACAATTCATGCACTGCATGCGCGGAAGAGCCCTACCGGGGTGGGCCAGCTGACAGGTCAAACCCTCAAAAGCGCCAACCCCTGACGGGGATAAAATCGACTGTTTGGAAACAGGCCCTGTGGATCCAAAAACCTTATCAGGCTTAAACCTGTTGAAGGGGTGTAAATTCGAATATTAAGTATCTTCGTAACACCCTTTCCGGTTACATTCTGGACACGTGGTGAATTGATCCACCAAGCGCCTTTACAGGCGCTTGCGCTGACACCACTCCTCTTACCAGAGGATTGTAGGTTAGAAACTGTCACTACCCGTTAGGGTACAGGCAAAACACAGGACAGCTGTCATACAGTATCCGCCACCCTTATCAGGGTTCTTTTTCTGGGTTACTTTTAGAACCTTACCCTACAACCACCACCCGCTTCCGATGGTGTTACATCACATGCACCCTGATTGGATGCAGGCCCAATAATACGTGCCATGACGCAAACGCCCCCTCCCATCGTTAAGATGGTGTAATTGTACTGCGGTACAGCCAAATTAACCTTGTCAGGGCGATAACAAATTTTGAGGGCCATAATTGGCCTAAGGTACCTTATAACAAGGGAACCTATTTTGGGGTTATTTTTGACCTATTTGCTATTTATTAAGAATAATTACGGGGATTAACAAACTAGTATAAATACCTCTCCGCATAACGGAGTGGTGTATTATTAAAAGAGTAGCGAGACTCTCCCTCTAGACATCCGTCTTCTTCGAGAACAGCAAACCCTGCGCCTGTCTCTGCACTTTACCATATCAGGTAGAAAGAGGCTTGTTTATTCACGGTCCTTTACGTGCTCACGCAAATACGCTTTCCGGTGACTCTTCATTCACAATCCCTATCGGGATTGGGATTGCTCAGTCATTCTGTCGCCGCACCTCCTCCCAAACCATTTCTTCGACACCTTTATCAGGGTTTCACCATCTTCAAGGTCACTTATTTTCGATGACAGTCTGTCCTTAAGTTCTTAGCGGTTTCTGGCTCGCTCTCGGTATCAAAAACCGGGACCGGACAGTGTCGGCGCCTCAGCATTGCGCGGTCTCCTGACTAGGTGCAAACAGGCTAGTTTAACCTATGACAGCTCCACCGCCAAGGATCTCTACCTTATATTTTCGACCTATTTCCTGTCCTTATCAGGGACAGCTTAAACACTTGTTCCCCCGGCTTCCTCACGGATTGACAAGCCTTGCGGGAACATTAGCCGCGCCTGTACTTTACGCTCTACCTGATAAGGTAGAAACGGGGTCAGGTTAGCTAACGATAGCTCTAAAACCGAGTGGTTCCAGCCTGAATCCCCTTTCGACTGATCTCTAGGAGGTCTTTCTTTGCAAGGAGTCTATAATCCACCCATTCAACCCTTCTTAGTCCTTATTGGGAGATTGCGGAACGTCTTACTACCAACCCTCCACATGTTCTACCTGACAGGTGGAGATACTATTCACTGACGTGACCCCGTAAACCTCAAAAGCTACAAGAAACCCTCATCATAGGCTGTGGGCTCTCTAGTATACCAACCCTTCAGGATTTGTTTCTCGTTACTCCACGGAGTGGTCGCTCTACCAATTCTTAGTAGAGGGGCTACCGAGAGGTAATTAGGACCTGTGGACGTCCCCTCAGTCCTCCGGAGGGAACTTAATACTACAGAAATCGCATGGGCGGAATTTTGTCCCTTACGATGGAGTAGCTTCTGGATGTGGGCATCATGCCCGTGATGTGGGTGAGACAATTCATTTACACACATAGGGCCGTGCTGATCTTGGATGAAGTTTCGATAGACGGTTATGCAGAGGAATGGTCCCAATTTGGCCGAAGATGAAGAAGCATGTCGGATCCGGAGTGTGGCCGTGCCATAGCTGGCAAATTAAAGTTCCTGTGGCGCTATGTGCGGTGAAGCTTCACTTGAAGAATGCATGGCGAATTGCATCTTACCATTATGAGAGCAGGAGTTGTGAGTGATAAAGTTTTGCTCCAGTGGTTTCCACGTTTTTCCTATTGATACGCTGCGCGAAGTATTGCTCTTGTGGTTGATACGGTAGCTTGGTGGTGTGGGATATCTCCATTTTGACATCTTAGTTGTTGAGGAATTTTTGTAACTAATCTTGGGCGCTGTCAGTACGGTGCTACTTGCTTTTTCGCGGAACTTGGTTATGTAATTCATGAGTAGGAGGTTGTATTTTGGACTTATTGGTGGATGGGGGAGGGGATATGTGCGAGGAGGTGATAAACATTTGTATCAATGAATGTGAAGATATATTTGTTATCATTCTCGGAGTAGGGGGCTGGGTCCATATGTACCAAAACTAATGCGTTCTCCGACGCCGTGTTTTTGCGTCCTGCATCTGTGCAGTTGGATGATATGTTTAGGCAGGGCACAGGCGGAGCATGATATGGGCGGGATGGATGTGGACAGGGGCGTGGGGAGGATAGGTATTTGACGTTTTCTGGTCATGAATCGTACGGTGCGGGTGTGATATTGTTGAGGGTTAAATTCCATTCATTCATTTGCCGTGCTGATGAGGAAGAAACTGCTGAATAGGTTGAAGACGGATTCTTTACTGTGATTAGGGTGACGAGTTGGGTTTTTCGATGTTTGGGAGCATTTGGAGTTCCGCCGGGAAGGAAGGATGTGTCGGAGAGGGACGTTTCGATTTGGGTTGGGGTGCAGGAGTGTTGCGGTTGTCTGTTGGGTTTTTGAAATTATCGTTCGTGTAGATTCGCGGTGGGTGGGCGCGTATGCCTTCGGCATTTTTAATAGATTTTAGCTCATAGAGATTTTAGCTCCATTGCGTCTTAGCTGTTATGTTTCGGAGGTAGGGACAGTAGAGATTGGGAATTTATGTATGGGTTGAATATAACCTTACCTGTACATACCACTTAAACAATTTCATGTATAGAAAGGAGGTTGGGAGAATGAACGGGTTCACGCGGGCAGGCCTTTCGATATTTCCTTAGAGAGCATTTGTTTGAGTAATCCTCCGTGACACCAGGGTAAATTTTGGTTAGCTGCCGTAGATGAGAAACTGGGAGTACGCAGGCGAGATATATTTGAGGTAGATGTGGTGATGTGAATTGGATTGCAGGAAGAGTGAAGGGCATTAATACCTGTGTCTTCATAATCGTCGCTAGAAGGACGGCTGTGTATTTGTGATGTTTTCTGGGATCTTAAGGATGTAATTTCTTTCCTGGCGTGTTGAAAAGTGCGTATGTGTCTTCGTGCTGGAGGAATAGCATTAGGTTTATTTTGGGGCCGTCTGCGCTTCTGTATTGATTATTGTGGGCACGGGAGCGATTCACTGTGAGGCGTGATTAGATCCAGGAAAGAAGATTGTGCTTGTGCGCCTGAGATAGGCCGGATGTGCTGTAGCTCGAGAGAGGGTGATGAGGTTGGATACTTGTACGAATTCTTAAGAAGTCAATAGGTGGTGCATGAAACCTTTGACTGTAGCAGGCGGGACTGACAAGTAGTTGGATGATTCTTATGCAGATCTGGCTGTTTTGTGACCGCTGAGCATCACTTAAAATAGTTGCAGCTTCGTCGGATATGTTAGGTTGTTGCTCGGAGGTCATAGGAGAGCGTATTTTCTTTTGCTTTTTGAGGTAGGAGTGTAGAGACATTTTGTATGTGGACTTGATTGATTCTACTTCCTGTTGGAGCACTGTGTTGACCACATTGTAGCTGGTTTGCAGGTAGGCCTTGGTTCTGGTGGGATGATCAAAGGGGGTTTGAGATGCAGCGCTGTTAGTATCTTCGGTTGCGATGGCCGGGGGAGGGTATGTGATAACGGGGGAAATCCCCTGATTCTTTGTGCTTCTGTGTGCGGCGGCACTGTCTGGGTCCGTGAGTGTGGGACGATCTTTGGATAGAAAATGGCCAGCGTCCTCGGCGGCTGCGGTGGCTGTGATGGTAATAAGCCAAATGTTGATATATTCCGGGACTAAGGTGGGGAGGGGGGGTTGATCTGTGATCGACTTTTGTCGTGGGACAGCTGGGTCTGGTAGATGTTGAAGGTTGCGAGGGGCCCATAACCTGTGAAGATGTGATTGGCGATGCCCAGTTATAACCGAGTGTCAGCGAGCGCTGCTATTTAGACTAACTTAGCTTGGGAGTTCTGAATGATCCAATGTTAAGAACCATTTTCTATAGGCTGCACTTTGTGTAATAATTTGCATTAATGTAGTGAGGGTGATTGGTTACGTGTTCACGTTTTAAAAAGTATAGTTTTTTAAATAACAAGAATTGCATTCGGAAAATCAGATGAATTTGGGCCATCAAATCAAGATAGCTCACGTTTTCAAACATTTTTTATGCGCGGCCAGAGAGACTTCTTCAGTAAAATTGAGTAACATTGTCGACAGCCTCGCACCTCCTGGCATCCACGTAGGTAAAACAGGGGCCCGTAAAACAGAAACGCGCATGGACGCACACGAATATGCATGCCGGCAGCCATGCCAGAGCATGTGCAACGCCTGCATGCATGTATTGCAGAATCCAGGAAAGGAACGAAACATTCCCTGATTCCTCCACGGGCGCCACGGGCTGGTGGCGTCACCTGGTGTGAGCCTGGTGACACTAGAGTCACCTCTCTCGAACGGTTAGACAGCTGCCCTCTTGTCGGGCGACGTTGTGGTCACATGGACGAGCGTCTGTCGTCTTCCTGGCTGTGGTAGGTCTGGCGATTGTGGCATGCGAGTAATCATCGAACATGGCGCGTACGGAGGTAGGGACGTGAACGGCTGATGAATTCAGGGCCGATTGCGATGATGGGAGTTTGTACGAAGTGAACGTTATAGAGATAACTTCAAGCGTCGCGGTCAGATATCCGTGAAGTAAAGCTTATAGTGCCGAGTGCCGCATGATTATACTTTAGATGTCCTTAGTCGTGCTGTAGTACATTTAATAAGTGCCTTACTATTGAATTGCTGCACGTAGTGACAGATAGCAGACGGTCACTATCGGGTGTATGATGATACGGCAATATTGGCTTTCAATGTCATGAGACCTGGATGTGTCGGACATTTCAAAACAATCAAGTTGTCTAGCCAAACAGCAAGTGCTGAGTGTGAATTTGAAGCAAATTCAGTACAGGTGTACTGTTGGCACAATGCTTGCTTTCCTCGTCCAAGTTGCGTATGGAGTACTGGGGATTGGGTACCACTCGGTAAAGTTTACATTGCTGTACCCGGACACAATTTCGGTGTACAGTATAGTACTGGGAGTCTGTAATCATACTGCGAGTCATACAGGACAGCCCATTCCGAAGCACGATACTGTATTACTGTATGATAAGTTCCTGATTGATGCCTTTCAATGTTAAAAAAAAAAGAAGCTTGTTTTTCGGGACAGGAGAATGCAGTAGGAAAAGAATGTGATCATACCCAGTACACTTTTAGAATAATATTCTAAAAGTGTACTGAGTATGATCAAGTATGATCATATTCTTTTTCACAACAAAAGCAGTCAAGTTAATTTTACCACCTAGCGTTGGACTGTATCTGAAACTGTATACTGTACTCGTAAATATATCCCAATCACAAATATCTTCGTTTCTGTGTCATTCGCGGCTGAGCACCCTCCATATAGCTTTACAACAGCCAGCGACTGCACTGCATTCCATTCACACAGCGAGAAGCAGTAATTCCTACCCATGCCCGTGCCCTGGCAGCTGGCCGCTGTCTGTCGAAATTACTCTTCTTGCTAAGCTTGGGGCGGAATATTGCTCCGTCGCGAGCGTAGCTGTTGATATTATCACTACGATATTCCCCTCTCGGGCCAGGTTATACCACACACATACTGTCATGCGAACCCATGGACCCCAGATGACGATTTTAAATTTGTACATATGTCGTGCGTGGACTTGCATCCCTCGCGCGTTCCATCGGAAGCAGTAGATGTACTGTACTACGGTGTATATAAAGTACATAGCCACTAATGACTAGATGCAATTTTATCTACATTGGCAAATATCAGCATCGATTCAAGCCCTCGGAAGGAACGCATGCATCTAGCCACAGACCCTGTACATCCCATCTACGTAGCAGCACCAAAGGTTGCATGCAGCGTTTCCGTGAAGCAGACCAGTGTATCGCGCGCTACGTCGGTTTTGTGAAGTTAATGGCGCACAGGGCGTATGTTCTGTACCCCTCGTACCATCTTCTTTCACCTCTACGTACCCTTCGGTACCTGGTACCTGAAGAATAGGATCATCCTGCCCTTTCGATGATGATGATAGTGCCGTCTATTCAGCATTCATGTGGTATAGTTCGCATATCGACGAGACCAAATCAGTAGAGCGGCTATCGACGGCTTTGCAAGGGGGTATAGTTTTACAGGCTATCAACACCTTGCCTAGGAATATAACATCATATGTATATTTCCCTAGCTTACAAGCTCTGAGTATGCATACGCTAGTTTCAATGTGTCGGGGGATCGTAGTATTCGCGAGACAAAATCAGTAGCATAGCATTCAGGGCTATTGACGTTCGGCATAGTACCTATCGCGCTTATTACAATCTATTGTGCATCCGCAGGCATGACGGCTAATACTTACACAGCGACCAATTTCGAACATTCTTGCTCGTTCCCCTCATGGGCTCATGTAGACGTTCTAGAAGCATATGGGCTCCATTATTCACCTTTGCCCACCCAAATTCTCCGCCGTTCGGCCATGTTACATACTGTAGTAACGGCAGCATGACAGGAGCATAGGAAGCGAACTCAATTCTTAAAATACCGTTCTTACGAGAGAATGTTTGGCTTTATTTTTGCATTCAAATTGCTTGGTGCGAACCTGGGCTGTCGTTACAAAGTGGCCGGGTGGAACGGAGAGGAATTCCAATCACCCAGCCCCATCCTTTAGTGTCCGCCCATGTCAGCGCCTACTGTGCTGTACGGCTGTCATTCATCACGGCTCGTCCACTCAATTCACACGGGCGCCTGTCGACAGCTGCATATACATCGCGAGGCATGTAACATAAACACCTCAGAAGCCTCGTTTCCGAAAACAAGACCCATCTTACACACGCACGCGTACTTGCAGAAGCGTCCGCACCGTCCTCCGTCTAAACTTGTCTATTTCGATCAATATGCAAATTCGGGTGATTACAGACGCTGGACAATACGAATTCGTCCATGCATGCAGATCAACCGCTGTATGAATAGGATGCAAGTCTGACCGCATCACTTGTCTACCTAATCCCGCGTTGTACGTCCACTAATCGTTGTTCATTGCTGCCAGAAAACATTTGATACCATACCACCAATTCCATCCTTCGTGCAACTCAGCAATGGGCATGTGCCCTTCGGACCACCGCATCGCAATTGCAGTCGCGATTATTGTCCCATACGCATATGTAATGCAACATACTCCACCACGTCCATTACGCCGTCGGACTATATAAGCAATCGCCCGCCCGCCATATCATCCCGCACCATTCCCACCAACACACCATCAACACCAACGCACCATCCACACCCGGCCCCGCCATTCCCGAACCTCCTCTCAACATGACCGCCTCCACCTCCACCCTCCTCGCCCTCGTCCTGGTCCTCCTCCTTTCAGCTGCTCTGGCGCATCCAGTCGCGCCCACACTTCTTCGAACAAAGCAAGCCCCACTCCACAAAGCCCAGGCCCATCTGGATAGAACAACACGCGAACGCCGCGACGTCACGCGTCGCGAAGCCTCAGCAGCCGTATCGGCCCTACGAGCCTGCACGCGCTCGCACTGCACACAAGCACGGGAGCTGCAAGACGCGCTGGTGCTCGCGGAGCGTCGGCTCGTGCGTGCCGAGAGGCGTTTCGACGCTGAGAGAGGCTCAGCTTCCACATGGGGCAGTGATTTTGAGGCGTAGGTCCTATGGGCTATTTGTGTATTGACGTGAATTTTCACTTGTAGTTTAGTGTAGGTAGAGCAGTTTTTCGTGAGACTTGGGTTGAGCGAGCGTGTCTTGGTCGGCATGTAGTGAACATGTAGAATATATAAACATATGTTATGGTCTATTTGCAGTGTTTGCCTCTTTTACCACGTCTTAATGTACCCCATACCCCTCAAGAGCACTAGTGAAAGATGTAGGCATGTTCAATATGCAAAAATCTTATCAGTGGTTTGGACTTTTTGTGCTACTGTATCTCTATCGGGTAATGTTACCACCGTATCTCTATAGGGTAATGTTACCACCGTATCTCTATAGGGTAATGTTACCACCGTATCTCTATAGGGTAATGTTACCACCGTATCTACCCGTATCTACCCGGATAGATACGTAGATACGCTAGTACCGAAAAGTACTGTGCTGTACGTACTGTAGATACTGTACCATCTACTGTATTATGTAGAGAAAATAACTTTACTATTTCTTGTCTGCCGACATGTCTTCGGGAGAGTCATGGCAGCAGAAAAAATGTACAATTGTACAGTTTTATCCAAATAATACTTATTAGGGCATGCACACCTTAATAGGATACGTGGCCACGTCCCAGCCGCACGGGATACGTGGCCACGTTCCTGACCCAAGGGGTATGTGGCCACGTCTCAGCGTCAATAAACATGACCAAGATGGTCCCAATCTTCGCCAGCCAAATTTATTAAAGGGAGAAAGTCGATATTGACTCATAAAGATTCTTTTAAGCTCTGATTTGGCACTGGGGCACGATTTTAAGTCAAAATTGGCTCCGGGCCCTGTAAACAGTCCAAAGAAGGCTAAAAGGGCCGTAGCAAAGGTTAATATTATCGATATTGCCCCAGGCCTGTAATCATATCATACTATATCTCTAATCATAACGGGTCTGCGCCAAGGCAGCCAATGATATGTCATAGTATGTTACACTTTTCCTGTTAAAAGGGTCCCAGGGAACGGCGGATGGCGTCAGGGTCACTCCAAAATGAGAGGGGATTGGAACGGGGTTGCTGTTATGATAATCCAAGGCGGGTGTTAAACTAAAGTCTCTCCAGGATACGGTAATTTCTTAGTTTTCTCTGTCACTACTGTGCCGATTTTAGTCGTTTCAATTTGTACTTCTTCGACTTCATCTCCGATTTCATCGAATGAAATCTTAGCTAAATCGAAGAAGTAGAACCAGTAAATATTTTATTCTTCCCGTTCGGAGGCCGTGAAGCTCCTTTACCAATTCCTACATAATCCAGTACCTAGTTAGACTCAGCAGGGGAGGAAATAACTTATCGCAGCGAAGAAGTTGTGGAGCAGTACAGGGGGGCGCTAGAAAATCATAGTTGTGTCGGGTCGCATTTCTCACCGTTCGTGGATATGGACTGTATTGCATTTGCAAGACGGGTGTAGCATGCCGTCTGTTTCCATAGGAAAAATTGCACTCGGAGTAGAAGTTTTCATTTAACATTTATTTTAATATTCACCTATGGGTCAAAACGAAGGTACAGTCCGTTGCAAAAGTAGTCCTTGTTCCTAAAACTACATAAAATGCCCAAATCTGTGCATTATTCCTATAAAATTAAGTTTCTAGAAATCTCTAACCACCAGAAGTGGTTCAAAAACGTATCCATTATCTAATGCTTAAGTAGTGACTAGTAGTCTATCTTGGCTCCTTTGGACTGTATCATGCTTATGCAACGCCTCTGCATTGATCCAATGTGATGTTTGATTACATTTGAATCGATGGCGTGCCAGCATTGCTTGATACAGTCCTTCAGACCGACGAATGAATGAAATTACCTCCCATTAGCATAAACCATGCGTGCCAGTATGCCCCAAATGTTCTCAATTGGATTGAGATCAGGCGATCTTGCGGGCAACTGCAGAACATCCATTTTTAAAGACTCGAACTACTCACTGCATCATGGCCCCAGAAACATGGATCGGTGCATTATCTTGTTGATAGATGAAAGAATCGCTGTGAATGCCGTAGGCATTCTGTAGTAGAACATCTTCTAACTCTTCTGCATATCGAGAACGGTCCATTTTCCCTTCATTAAATGCAATCTCTGACCTCCCAGTATGAGAAATCACGGCCCATACCATGGCAGATTGGCCACCGGAATGACGGGTGACAAAATTCTTCTTCGATTTGCGTAGATCATGCCAATAGAATTTTTAGCAGTCAGGACCATCCAGATTGAACTTCTTTTCATCGGAAGAGATCACATTTTTCCATTAATATATCCAAAGCGCGTGCATTGCACACCATGTCTCCCACCTATTTTTTGGTCATCAGTCAGAAGAAAAGTCTTCTTCCTTTTTTCATACTTGGTCATTACCTAACGCTTGGCCTCCTTCCAGACAGTTTAACGGCTCGCCGTGATTCCCAGATATCCCCTAATTTTACTGCAAGATTCCGCTTTCCTTCGATAACTCACGCTCAACCCCTCTCCTATCCGCTTTAGATAGGATTTGCGGGCGACCAGGTGATCATTTCGT
>JAUBNZ010000389.1:0-17731 GCA_032355485.1 Bonnemaisonia californica
CGATTCTGAGATTATTATTTAAAAATATATAATATTTCATACCAAACTTGCAAATTGGCAGGGTGTCTTATAGTTACAAGCGCCAGTGTAGTATTCTTACCTCAAAGGGATATATTTATGGACCGCACTTGTACTCTTAGTTCTATCTTTAGTGATTACGATGCAAAGGCTGGTGGCGATGGGTAGTTACGCGACAACGGTATATTGTGTTGCCGGTGCGGAGACAATAGTGACTTGGAAGGCAATAGAGCCAGAGAGGGTACCTTGTTATCCAGGCCCGCCATTATCTCCACCCCGTGGCTCAGATAATGGCTGCCCCGTAGCCGGATTGAAGTACTCCCTCCTGGTTCTTTCAACCGTCTGTCAGCGCGGGGTATGGTAGAGAGGTATATATGGTGGAATCATACTGAACCTGTGAACGTATACAGCAGTAAATTTAAGAGCTAGATCCCCTCCAAGGCCAATCTGAGCAGCAACACCATGATCTCCATCTCCACCATAACGACCAACTGACAATGCATTGACATCTGTACCATATCGACTTGCAGGAAATGCAGGGCCTGGGACGCTACCAACAACGCAGTCCACCTTCCTGCCGCTGAAGGACGCATCCTCAACATCCTCACATTCATGCCCCTCGTTTTCCTTTTTCACCCTCCCCAAGCCTTCTTCATTATCCGCATTACCCTGTTCTGCAGCGTGTGCTGAATTCATTCACGCGGAAATCGGCCTGTATACCTCATCCCTTATTGCCCCTTTCAGCAGTGTTGCCCAAACTAGTAGTTTCATTTGGTGATTATACCGCACTGCAGCCATTGCAGATGAATTCCCAACCACCTTCCGTATCCATCCATCCAGTTCTCCGAGTTGTTTTTGTTGGCGCTTAGGCCCGAGGTCTTGTGTCCATGAATGGAAAGGGGTCTTACGGAGGGTCTATGTCTGGCTTACTGAGTAGTGTAGCTTCGCTGTCGAGTGTCTGTTCGTGCTGGAGCTTCGTTCTTTTGACGAGCCCGTGGTGTCTTGCACACTGGTAATGTCGTTAGCATACTTCGCGGCGTTGTCGTTTTTGATGGTCGCGTTCGAGAACGGATCATGGATACATCCGTTTATTACCTTTCAGGAAGGATACTTCAGTATTGGAATGCAGAAGGTATACTGTGCGATTACAGCTGACTTCAGCGTATTGCATTGTCGTTTGTGTAATATGATACACATTTGGCTAGTAAATAAGAGAGCTGGAACCAAAAGAATGGCACAACCCGTGGTTAACGACCCGAAAAGCACTGTTAATATCAAAAAGACAAGCCCACGGAGTCAGATTTCCCTCACAAAACCCCGTACATAGAGCAATAGCGGTGAGATACCACCTTGGCACATTCCCGATACCCCCCTTAGTCAGGCAACCTCGAGCCCAGTTGAAAAGATATTATAGATCGCTAGAGAAAGTCACGGACCCCGATGCTACGAAGGAAGAGCTGAAGGCGATTGTACAAGCTATTTGCAGAATAATGACCATCACAAAGAGATGGAGAACAGTAAATTATCAGCTAGGATCAGTCAAGATAACAGATATCCAAGAAGTGGAGAACACAACAGGAAAGAAAATAAAAACAGTACAGGCAAGGGGAGCTGATCCATGCAACTCATAACAGTGGTGCTTGGCAAGATCCCCCTCCTCCCCAAAGCGGGAGGGAAAGGTTGCAGCTCCCTGATAAAAAACATGTGACTAGAGAGATCCGGTGTGGCTGTGATCCCTTTTTTTCATTCATGGTTTCTGCACGCCCAACTTTCCTCGTATGGCGAAAACCCATATGGAGGGTGCTAATGCGTGAAGTTGGCGTTGAAGCCCAGGCTTCATTAAATTCCTAGGCTTATTGACACCCTCGTAGATCTATTCTCTCGAGAGGTTCAATACCGTTCTTCCCATCTCGTTATCCATTATTCTATGTACCTTGTGCGCCAACCACCCTGTTGGGCAACAGGCTGTTGCCAGCCTGTCTTATGCTATAAGCATAACAAAGTGACAGAGGGCTTACCTTCGATGTTGCAGACTGAAATCCATACTACTTACTAAGACTCGTAGTAAAGCTCTGATGGGAAGCAAGATTGTTGCTTCTCTTTTTGTTGGGCATGGTTGTTGCAATACGTGTTTCATACATATGACCCAGATATAAAGATCATATTCGGGGACCGAAGGTAACAGAGCAGGCAACCGCTTCTGTAGCTCAGTTGGTTAGAGCGCTAGCTTCACATGCTAGAGGTCTCGAGTTCGACCCTCGACAGAAGTAGGATAACATTTTGTCTCGGGGCGCGAGATATTTTGATGTACACTACAGTGCAGAGGTATATAAATGGGAATGGGTTTACCGATTTTCGTTATTTTTGATACTGTGAGGGTAGATTTTATGGATATGAGATTTTTTAAAAACATGATCTTGGTGCGTAAGTATAAGTTCTATGAACGCCAACGCAACTTTTGCATCTACCAGTACTTGGTTCTTCCTCCCTTTGCTTGGATGACCTAGAGACAGCGCTTGGGCATAGACTGTACGACAGAAGTGGTAGTCGAAAGGTCAATTTCCCCCAGCTGCTCTTAATAAAATCCACTAGACTAGATACAGTTTGAAACTGCCCCCCACTGTTGTAGACCTTTCTAGCGAGTACACCCCATATTTTTTCGATGGGATTGAGATCGGGAGAATGTGCTGGCCACTCCATCACATCAATTCCAGTGCCTGAAAACCAATCTTTCATTGCATATGATGTTTGGATGGGTGCGTTGTCTTGCTGGAAAACATATTTCCCCTCATAAAAAGCATTACTAAATGGCAATAGGTAGTCCTCCATTACAGTAGAATAAATCTTTGAATCAGTATTTCCATGAATAATGGCAATATCTGTCTGTCTTGCTCGTAGATGAGATCCCAGCCCAAACCATCACAGATTCTCCCCCTGAGTGCCTAGAAAACATTGTCTTTTCTCCTTCCTCAAGTCGTGCCAGTAGAACTTATCACAGCCCGGACCATCTAAATTAAACGTGTTCTCATTATTAAATACTACCACTTCCCATTCAGATTTCCAGTATGCATGACCAGCTGACCAATCCACTCCATGTTTCTTGAGTAAATTCTTTAGAAGAAGAATATTTACCATTTTAGAGTACTTGAATATCTTCTGCCACTTGGATTCCCTCCAAATTGTGTGCCTTGAGACCCCTAATTGTAGATTAACCTTGATTTGACGGCTTCCCGACACACCCCTGGCCACTTCCCTTGTAATTGCAAGTCCATCCAACGGGGAAAGCTTCTTGGGACGCCCAATTCAAGTAGCCGTACAGTACTGCAGAGGATTCGCAAAAACATTTCGCATTGGAGTCAGCGATCTCCGTAGATTTCTGGCCATTTCAGTAACCGTAAAGCCCTCACATTTCCTGACCAGGAAACTGTTCAGTTCATTCTTTAACAAGGGTTTGCCGCGGGGATGGCGTTGGAGGAAGGGCATGCAAGGTTTCGGTGAGAAAGCAACGGTCTTTCTTGGTATAGTTACTATAGAATAGAACTTTAGAAGCATAGAAGTTATACTTATGCACCAAAATATTGTTTCTAAAACCCTCATATCTATAAAAACCTTTCTTTAAAGTACCAAAAACGAAGGATATCCGATAATATCTGGACATTTTATATTTATGCACTGCACTGTACTTGGAATCTCTGCTTGCCGGAAGTCTATCTACCCTACTTTCTTCTAATGCATGTTTTGGGGGACTTTCCCTCCTGGGGAATGGTCGGTCTGGTAAGCTCACTTGGAGAAACCGCTTATGTCAGCTAACCGTTGTTATATCCTTGTAATGTCATTGTATCTTCTACTTCTATATTATGTTGTCATCTTTTTGTACTACCCTTGAGGTTTGGCGGCGGTTATTTTTCATTTCTTTTTCCGCCCCTGCTGTCCCACCGATCTACTCTGCTGTCTTCCCCCCGATCTAACCTACTATAAATCGTAATACTATTCTCTGCTTTTTATTTTGTAGGGACCCACACGAGTTTTTGCAACATCGACCACTGCATGCAACTTGGATAATTCTGAATTGTCTGCTGCAAATCGACCGCTACTATCCATTTACTCTACAGCGTAAACCTGGTCAAAGCGGAGAGATGTCGAAGCTCTTCACAGGACGTTGAGGAATTTAATTTGGAAAAACCACTCTCTACTTAGCATCGCTATACCTTTCAATGCCTTGAGTTAACCAAGGATACGGAAATGAAATTGGATTTAAGGAACACCTTGTCAATTCTGTAGATGGTGGCCGGGCGAGTGCAAGCGTGGAAAACAACACCGCCGGCACAGGCGGCGCCAGTGCCGGGTGAGAAGCTTTGGCCACCTGTACTCCGTTTCCTTCGAAAATACCGAGGCACCGAGCGAGGCGGTCCGTTTTCACTTAGACACATTTACTGTACCGCCGACAGATCGGCAGAAAAGGGCAGAAGTAAGATCCCAGACGGCTAAACTGCGGTGTTTGCAGAACAAGAACCCCTCACAGGGGGAGCTGAGAGAGGTGGTGCAGGATAATGGAACTAACGCCGATGAGGAAAGAAGAGGCCAACTTGAGAATACGCAGGAGAAAGAATACAAGGTGGTTGAAATAACGGATTTATTCAGAGGAGACATAATGTAGGATAGGAACAAAAAAATGTTATAGGTACTTTTTTTATTGAACCTTTGGACCTACGGTCGGGGACGACCCTTGAAAGCATAGCTTGCTTATGTGGGTTGTCCCTGTTGATCAGTTTCCTTCCAATTGCTAGTCAAGACGGAAGTCCGATATTTCTACCAGTAGGTCGGGTGCCGTGTCTATTTTTGCGATCCTTCTTCTTCCCCTTTCTGGAGTGAGCCGTATGATCGTATCAATTGCCTTCATTACGTCTCCCAGGTCTGCTGTCTAGGCCTTTGGATTTCGGAGGCACTGTAGCTTCATGGTCTCGTTTCTCACCAGTTTTCGGGTCAGTTGGGAGCGGGGAGGGATGGGGAACGTTCCCAGGTGGAATGTTACGTCCATAACTCGATGTATTGGGTTGCTTGATGGTAGTTGGAGGTCTGGGGACGTGGTTCTTGAGTTCGGGCTTGGCATGTATCTTCTAGCCTGTCTTGTTTGTGTCCAACATCAGATTCATTCAGCTTCCATCATCGCCGATGTGTGGGTATTTGTGAGGGCTGCTGCGATGGCTTCGTCTTGGCTGCTCCGTAGGCACTTCAGAGTCTACCTTTCTTGTGTCATACGCGCTTTCACTGTTATTTGCAGCGGATTTCCGTGGGGACTGCCGCCCTTTTCATGCCGGCCACGAATTTATGGACTAATTCCTTTCGCCTTGTCCGAGGGGGGGTCTGGTACATGAAGTCGTGAAATATGGAAAACCCCACCTAAGCAGAAAGTGCTTCCGGAGTATGGAAAGGATCGATACTTTATCCAAAAGTATCAGACGCATATTAAACGTATTAAATACGTATGATTCGTGTCTATGTATTTTAAGAGTACTTTACGGGCCGGGATTTGTCCCTAATATGGGCACCTCCACTATTAGTCTCTCCTCGCTTGCGGTCTTCGCTCATTGAAGTTGACCCGTGAAGTCCTCATGCCGAAGCTCGCAGCCTTGCCATTTGGCGTCTCTACTCTTGGCATGATGATCCTCAAGCCAAAAACCCACCGCCTTGCCGTTTGGCGTTTCTACAACGGACTGGAGTAACTGACGGGTGCTGTACACGTTTGCCACGTGCCCTGAAATATAAGGACAGGTGTCTACGTATGACACGTTTGTGGCTTTGAGTGGTGACTGGTGCGAACTTGACGCTGAATCCGGTATTTAATACAGTATGTTGACAGGCTTTTTCAGACGACTTTTATGTCAAAAAAACGACCGAAAAAAGTAAAAATCGTTTTGTTCCTTTCTGTATTCCGGAGTCGTCCTCAACCAGGCCATCACGTGATGGCCTCACCCCGTCCCAACTTCGCCATCACTAAAAGTTATAATGATTCAGGTATTGCACAGCTTATTAAGAGAGTTCTAGACAGGGGATATAGTGGCTGCAGCAACATGACATAGAGGTCTTTGGGTTTATTCGCAGTGAGACCTCCTATATATTTACTCTACCATGGTAGGGAAGGGAGGACTTGCCCAAAGACAAGAAAATAATCACGATGAAATCTATAACTAGTGATATAGCACGGTACATGGATGCCCTCTCGTTTAATGTTGTTATAGACCCAGAGAATTATGGATCAGTATGAATAACTCGTTACAATAAACAGGTAGAGAAGCAGAGAAGTATCGAGACTAATGACTACTTTCTGCGAGCCCCAGTTCACTTCATGTTCTTGGAAATTCAGCACATTCAATTCAGCACGGTTGATGGTGCTGACGAGAATGACTTGTCGCTCCCGAGCTATGCTGGCTAGATATCCACGGTACCCCCGGCACAATACTCTTGGATAGATTTTAAAGAAGAGTGACTTCAAAGGTGCAGTGCTAACATTGAAGGTAGCACATCCCAGGAGATTAAAAGAGGAAGAATGTGAATGCCGCTGAAGTACGTCAGTAAAGTAGTTTATGTACAGCTATAGCACCTTGGCATACGCCCCAGTTAGACAGCGCCTATGAAAACGTATCATACACCTGAGCTTACTGAACTGTCGGCATCAAAGAGAAAGGTAAATCTTTAGTAAATCCATCTCGAAACAAAAACATTGCATTCCACCCCTGGCGAACTACGGATGAGGACGCCGAGGCTAGGAGTGTGTATCCTCCTGATGTCAACACACTGCCAAAAGCGTTGAACTTCTTCGTAATGTTACACTCTACTGTAACTGTAATCAGGACCAGGACCATAAAATTTAAAATAAATGTGAAAACGGTAGTTCCTGCTGGGACTTGAACCCAGGCTTCGAGATTCAGAGTCTCGCGTGCTAACCAACTACACAACAGGAACTTTCTGAAACCGCCCTTTCTGACGGTATGACCTTCCGCCCTAATATTTATATCATTTCCTCACGCTAGCGCACTTACCAGAAAATGGTGCATTAAAATCCACCATACATGTGTTGGTTGTCCACCGGCTACGAGTGCTGATATTGGCTACGAGGGCCGATATCAGCACGAGTTGGCCGGGTGGACAACATGCTTGTCGCCAAGCTGCAGCTATCACAAATTATTTTGAAGAAACGTCTTCAATTAACATGACAAAATTTTACAACACGTGTACACCTTGCAGATAATTGCAGAATTCTGCAATGAGCGCGTGGCAAACATTGCTGAATTGTGAAGCTTTAGTGAAGCATCGTGGGCAAAGAACCTTGCTCTACCCCCGACTAAATGCGCCAAAGTGCTGACGCAGTGCATGCCTTCTTTCATCCTCCGCCAAAGCTAACCTACTTGAACCCCATCTCCAGTCTACATCACTTGCAATGGAAAACCCTTCGCGTACATTACACCAATTGGTGCCAACCACCTCCCTTGACCGTTCCACTTCCCTCTCGTTCAAGCAACAGGCAGTATCGGTTGTGGTACATCCGCCCGTCACCGGCGCTACCGCTTCGGCCTTTCAAGATACCGCTACTCCCTGTCTTCTTTCTGATACTCGCGTTCTCGATTCCCGGCAACTGACGGCGAAAAAGAGGGGTCAGGCCCAGTTCATCGTTCTCGTTTTACTTTTGAAGAGTACCTGGTGTTTTTTCGGGAGGTGTCTGCTTGCATGGCGCATATCGCGGCTAATAGGGAGACGAGGGAACGCTTCGAGCTTGCGGCGGCCAAGGCGAACGCAAAGAAGAACGTCGCTAAGCATTTCACTTGGAAAGCGCTCCAGGACCGATACAAGAGGCTCCAAAACCGGTTTGACCAAGATGACCGCACTCAACGCCGAATGTGTGGAATTGGCGGTAAGGTGAGCGAAATGGATGAGCTCCTCGCCGTCATGAAAGAGGATCATGAAGACCTCTCAGCTGTCCGAAACGATAAGCAGGAGCGCGATGAGAAACGGGAGAAGGAGAAGGAGCTTCTTGGTTCTGTTATTCGCGCTAGTGCGACTGCGAGCTGAAGTGTGGAGGACGCAATGGGAACCGATGCGGAGGGTGATGATGTTGAGGGGGGTAGTTCAAAAGAAGAATACAGGACGCGCAAGCGAAGTAAGGTTGCACTACATATGGAGTAAGAATCGGGTTTCATGGAGGCGTTGGAAAGCGCAGACAAGAAGCGCATCGAAGTCTGGGAGAAGAAGCTGGATCTCTAACAGCTTCTGTTTGGAGAAGAATGCGAGGAGCGGAGGAGGGCGCGCGCAGAGCGCAAGGAGGAGCTTGAGGCGGCTGCCGAGTTCGACCTGAAGAAGATAGCCTGATGCTCGAGAGGATGTCTGGGCCTGTCTCAAGGGCGCCGCAGGGTGCTCCAGATGTGGGCCCCAACTGTGAGGGGGTTCCACTCCGAGCCGAAGTCCAGAGCGGAGATGTGGAATCCCGGGCAAAGCGAGGGTCAGGTGCGGGAGCGTATGGTATTTCCAAGTACTCCCGACTGTTGTAACCACTCCCACCGTAAATACAGTCCTGAACACCATCCACATTCATTACTTCACCTAGTTGTTCACCCAGCTCAGACCTTTCATACAACGTCCAATCATACGACCTCCCTTCGACAGGCCTATATATGTGGTAGAACATACTTTCGGCGGTTGTTATTTCTTGTAACTTAAGAGAATTCTTTCGCTTGTGGCCATTGTAGCACACGTTTTGTAGAGCTGCGTCGTCCGGCCTCGCGATCTCAATTACTGTCCCGTCTACAAAGCCAATTCAATTGTCTGCAGCACCGACCTTGTCCCCCACCTTTCCCGTAAGTAGAGTTGCACGCTCCGCGTTGTAACGGTGCCCTATCGACCCCATGATTAGGACTTTCCAACGATCTAAGAATCCATCAAAGGCTTCCTAAAATATCTCCGAGAGCTGTGGAGTATGTTTTCGGACCAGAATCTCTACGTCAGTCCAGCGCTGTGGGTTAGATAATCCCTTCAATACGACAAAAGTTCCTAGCAGCCGGGTGATATAGTAGGTGTTTCGCACTGTTGTGTACTTGTAAGGTCCGCACATGACTACATCAAGAAGCCTTAGGATATCTTGACCTAAAAAGCGGAAGTGTAGCTGGCAGTTTTCATCCCCCATGCTTTCAAATACGTCCTCTAATGAATTATTCGCGATTAAAAGTCCTCGTTGGATGTAGCAGTTGTTGTTTCGTCTGTACACGCTATGCATTTGACAATAGAGTGCTGTATATAGGCTTTATTGCGCGGCGGATGATAAGGGAAGTGAGTACTGTCCTCCAGAAACGCTTTTAACGATCAACAAGGGTCCTGTTCTCCCTTTTTGGGACCATTTCCGTGGTCCGACCATGCTAGTTAGAGTTAGAAATATGTTGCACGTAAAAGAGATAGAGAGTGGCGTTCAGGAGTTGGGATTAGTTGCGATGCGATTGTAATACTCACACCAATGTACAACACCGTAAGCAAGATTGTGTACGCCTTCAGAAATTGAAAGATTTGCGCACGTATTTTTTTCTTACAGAGTAATTACATAAGCATTGCAGAATTAAATCTGAAGTATTGCAGAAGTTTCCCATACCGTAAGATCTGTAGTATATATATATAGTCCGTTGCAAAAATATATCCTTTTTCCTAATACTACATAAAATGCACAAATCTGAGCTGCATTCATATAAAATTAAGTTTCTTGAAATCCCTAACCACCAGAAGTGTTTCAAAAACATATCCTTCATCTAATGAAAATTGTCTTAAGTAGTGACTAGTAGTCTATCTAGGCTCCTTTGGAATGTATCATGCTTATGCAACGCCTCTGCATTGATCAAATGTGATTTTTGATTACATTAGAATCGATGGCGTGGCAGAATTGCTTGATACAGTCCTTCAGATCGACAAGTGAATGAAATTCCCTCCCTTTAGCATAAACCATGCGTGCCAATACTCCCCAAATGTTCTCAATTGGGTTGAGATCAGGCGATCTGGCGGGACAATGCATAAAACCCATTTTAAAAACTCGAACCACTACATCATGGCCCCCGGAACATGGATCTGGGAATTATTTTGTTGATAGATGAAAGAATCGCCGTGAATGCAGTAGGCATACGGCAGCAGAAACTCTTCCAACACTTCTGCATATCGAGCAGAGTCCATTTTCCTTCAATAAATGCAATCTAAGTCCTCCTAGCATGAGAAATCACGGCCCATACCATGACAGATTGACCACCATAATGATGGGTGAAAATTCCTTCTTCTACTTGCTTAGATCATGCCAATAGAATTTGTAGCTGTCAGGGCCATCCAGATTGAACTTCTTTTCATCGGAAAATATCACCTTTCCCACTTATCTATCCAATGCATGTGCATTAGACACCATGTCACATGTCATTTTTTGTGGTCATCAGTCAGAACAAATGTCGTCTTCACTTTTTTCTTACTTTAACATTCCCTGACGCTTGACCTCCCTCCAGACAGTTTGATGGCTCGCCGTGATTCCCAGATTTCCCCTATTTTTGCTGCAAGATTCGCTTTCCTGCGATAACTCACGCTTAATCCCTCTACTGTCCTCATTAGATAGGATTAGCGGGCGACCAGGTGACCGTTTCGTACCGTACCCCGTAGGATCGCGTAGGAAGTTCGCTATAGTCTTCGGATAGCGCTTAGTTTTGCGTGCAATTGCGGCTGGTGTCAACTATTCCCCGCTGAGGCGCATGATGGATAACTGCTCCCTTTTCGCCAATGGCTTACCTCGGCCCATGACGCTGTTGGTATAATTGAGTACGTGTTAAGGGAGGGGAGGAGAAGTGCTACAGTAGGGCCTATATTAGTATCGAGATACTAATCTTAGTGGTAGGATAGTGGTACTCCTTTATAAAATGGCTATCATTTTGAAGCAGTATGTTGAAGCAAAAACGAGCTCAAGTTACTAAAACCCCTAAATTTCATCAGGAATCGTCGATTTAGTAGTTTTCACTCAAAAGGATATATTTATGGACCGCACGGTATATGTACTGTACTATGTCGAGCACATGTGCAGACATAGCAATGTTTTGAAACATTCCTCAAATTAAACCAACCTATCGCCGGAATACAGTACTTCCATTTTCCGCTGCAAACAATTTTATTCAATTTTCATCACTACAGTAGCCCTTTTATAGCCTCCGTAATAACTCAGCCGTGCGACAAAATGGTACTTTACCCTTTGATCTGCACTCCGTGGCAAATTTTGGATTAACGTAACGTTGTAGCGCGTGACATCAATCTCTATAGCCAATAGATTACCCAAACATGTAGCTACAGTGCACCAATTCGTACTTCTGCAACTCTCCTGCCATTTCAAAGATATCTACTGTAGAGGGGTGCAGGAATAGACAGAAATGATGCAGATTAGAGGTCCCCTGTGAGCGAGCATAGCAGGTGCCCCGCCCGAATCCACGGAATTTACATCAACATTTATTATGTTTGGGCGATATTTTAATGTTGCACTGTTCCCAGCGGACTGTGTTTTGCAAGTCTGCAGATACTTGTGGTCAGTAACTATGTGGCGCTATCTCAAAACATTTCTGTTTTTGGGCGGTATGGTTCGCTAAATTGCATGGTTGAAGCGGAGAAGGGCCTAAACTGCTGCTGATTGAGCACTATCTAACCGGAGCATTTGCAAAAAATATTTGGAAAACAGGACACTCACTCTCACACAAATGAGCGGACTGGGCACGAGCCGATTTACTTTGAGCTTTTTCCGAGTTATGTACAGTGCGCTAGAGATTGCATTTTCAAATTGGTTTAGTTTTGAGTTCTTATCATATACTTCGAAAGTTTCGTCTCAAATATTTATTAAGGAACTAGGATAGAGATCGTACAGCTACTCGCAACGTTTTGAGCGCCATTGGAACAACCCTGAATGCTAGGGGAAGGCCGCGTGGTTGTGTAGAATTTATTTAATTAACAAATCCAGACATGTTGGATCGAAACGTTGCTAACAAGGGGGAAAGGGGCCTCAATGAGACGCAGGAACGCTTCCATTTACTGATAACTATATCTAGAAGTAAGTAGTGCGTCACATGTAGCTTAATTCTCTCTGGAATGCTTCCATTTACTTATTGCTATATCTAGAAGAAAGTGGAGCACCATAATGTTGCCTAATTCTCTCTGAAATCTAGTGGTTTAAACCCGCCTAATGGCCAATATGACTACGAAAAAGAGCACCACTCCTATGTGCCAGGGACGGCGTTTTACAGTAATCAATTACAAGGTGAGGCTCTATGGAATAGAAGACATTTATTTGAGCATTACTCGGACGGAAAAGTTTTGCAACTGAATGGACAAATATCATAATGTACCCCTCATATTCCGCCGTTCTATGTCATAACGAATGCGGACCGAGGGGCGCAAAACCAAAGGATTTATTGGACTTTTCAGGGCCAAGCATGACGACATTTTCGGGATCTGGTCATCCCGGTTTTCACTCAGACAGACCTCTAGTGCAGATGAAAACAATAACGGCCTCCATTCCGTTAAGTTATCCGTCTGCACCTGTCCAGGCCTGTGTTCCAGACCGTTCTATTGCCCCCCGCGCCCTGATTGGTTCTGCACCCCCCAAATTTAATTAAAATTGGCCTCCCCGCTAAGACCCCTAAAATGCGGGGTGCAAATTTCGGGTAACGCCAGGCACCACACAATCTGGAAGAAGCGGTCCGCCTATACAGGGAAAGCTTGCAAAGTGTTAGCAAAAGACGGTATCGTCAGTTCACGTCCGGGCGCGACAAAAGAAGGTCACGGTCGGGTATGCGCAGTAACGTCGCGGCTGCGAACAGCTGTCAAAACGTTGCGACATCTCCTAATATCACTCGCCTGCACGATTGGCAATGTATATGGCCTATGTGACGAGAAATATTCCCGCAGCAACTGCCCCAAGAAACCCGTCATACACACCCCTCCATCCCCATCCGTTCTGATGAAAGCCCGTATAGCCACCACACGGGTCCCATACACCTCACCAGTATGTTGGGCTCGCATGGTTGTACGACGGCAAAATCCCATTACGACGACAAAACCGGACTACAACACGAGCGAAGGACCCTCTCACGCCACATGACAACCGACTCAAGGGCGCCGATGCACCGTCGGGTAAGGGCCGTGAAATTCTTTCTCACCTTCCCCAATGCGCTAATTAGACAGACACTAGTCCCTGTGCACCACGAAACCGAGCTGCTATCGCTGGCGCACTTCGGCTGTATGTCTGAACCCAGGAAACCATCGCCTCTTGGACAGCGTTAAAAACCCGATGGTATCGATAGCTCGACAGAAGGAGGTAAACGTAGTGACAGCTTTCAAAACTTGGCGACTTCACCTAATTTAATTTTATATCAATTGTCTGCACGACTGGCAGTACACAAAGCCAGCGTAAAGAGACGTAATTCCTCAACACAACGGCCTCGAAAAATTATTCATGCACACACTCTCCCTCTCCACCCTCTCCGGTTCACTCCGGTACAGCCACTATGCACGTCGCACATCATCTGCCGGCCTTCGACGGCCAAACTGGGCTGCAATACGAGCGAACGACCCTTTCACGCCACATGACAATCGACGCGACGGCGCCGTTTCACCGTCGGATAAACTACTTCGCGGCCGTGACAATTCTGCTCCCCCTCCTCGGCGCGCTAATCGGGCCAATACTAGTTCCTCTACATCGCAAAACTGCGCTGCTTGGGCTTGCACACTACCTGCTCGCCGTCGTGAGTCTGAATGCAGGGTACCATCGTCTCTGGTCGCATACATCCTATCGTGCCACGCGCCCCGTGCAGATCTTCTTCCTCATCTGGGGGGCCACGGCTTTCGAGGGCTCGGTGCGTTGGTGGGCGAGATTACACCGTGCGCATCACCGGTATGCTGACACGGATCGTGACCCCTACAGCGTGCATAAGGGGTTCTGGGACGCCCATATGGGTTGGATGCTGCTACTTCAGGACGCGCGGACAGCGGGACGTGTGGATATGTCCGACCTGAATGAGAGCGATTTGCTGCGGTTTCAGCATCGATACTACCTGCGTATCGCGCTGCTATTCGGGTATGCTTTGCCGGTCGTCGTCGCAGCTGTCGGATGGGGGGATGCGCTCGGCGGGCTTGTGTACGCTGGATTTGTGCGTATTGCAGTTGTGCATCAGGTGACGTTTTGTGTCAATAGTGTAGCGCATACTTTTGGTACACGTGGGTATTCTACAACACATAGCGCTCATGACAATGGGCTTGTGTCCGTGCTGACGTTTGGGGAGGGGTATCACAACTTCCATCATGAATTTCCGCACGATTATCGTTGCGGGGTGCGGTGGTATCAATTCGACCCAATCAAGTGGATAATCCAGGTATTAATCACCGTGCATCTCGCGTCGGATGCTGTGTCCTGCGGGGAGCAGGAGATCACAAAAGCGATGGCCCAGGTGCGTCGGGCAGAGATAGACCGCGTTTATGAGACCCTCGACTGGGGGCCTGAGGTGTCGTCACTGCCATGTATGGACTGGAAGGGGGTGGAGGCACGCGTGGATAAGGGAGAATTGGTGGTGGTGATTGGGGGCGTCGTGCATCGCGTTGATGAGTTTCTGGATAAGCATCCCGGCGGCGAAAGGATTTTGAGGTTCTGGAATGGACGGGATGCTACCGCGTCTTTTAACGGAGAGGTGTATCGGCATACCAAGAATGCGAAAAATTTACTGGCGAAATTTAGGGTTGCGAGACTTGTGGAGCAGCTCGAGTAGTCTATTTATTTATTTATTTATTGTGGAGCACTTTTTTGTGTACTGAGAGAGAGTGTGGAAGGGATGATCTTTGTGCATAGGTGATTACTGGGTGATGCGTAAAAATGCAAATTTATAAATCTTTCTGATATTTTGATATCGCATTATGTCGATATTGTAGTGTTTTTAAAGTAGTGTAGTAGGCCTACTTACAGTTGAAATATTTAGCTGTAATTGGCGCAGCTCCCGTCCTGTGGATTAGCCACAGGCCTGGATGCTCGTCTACTACAATAAATAGCCTTCCTCGCTCGTACACCTGCGGGTGAACGGGAGGCAAGAGGGTTTGAACATTTACGACTGGGTTTAGCACACTAAGCTGGAGCTTGTAGTAGTTCAAGCCAGCGCGTCGCGTGCCCTCCCAAGCTCTCAAGAGACATGCTTGTGATTCCCCTATCTCTGTCTACTCACCACGGCGCTGCTGTGCTCCCCTTTACGTTTCTACCAATCACAGGCCCCTCGCTCCGCTCGCCGTTCGGCGTTTTCTTGCCCTCGTAGTGGCTTGGTCTAATATTGAAACGCCCCATCACTACTCAAGCAGAGGTTTATGGACATATTAAGTCAGTCTCTTCGAAGTTAATTCGAAAATACGTAATTAAAGAGGAGCACAAATTTTGCGTTTCGAAACACAAAAATAGGTTTCTGGCGGAATCCAGGAATGAAAAGAACAACCTTTAGAACATCTCTTAAATAATGTAAGTTTGGTACTTTGCGGATAGTATTTATGAAGCACCCTCCAAGTTTTCTATTTCAGTAACTTGCAAAGCGTTTAACCCGGATCTTTTTGCACTAAAATGAATATCTAGAGGCCCATAACTTGCAAGTGGAAAAGATTTACAAACGCTCATTTAGTTTAGAAATGAGAGCCTAAAAACTATTTTGAAGTCGAAAATAAGTATAAATCACCCTATCGCCACATACACACGACCGCTAAAAGAACCGAAACAGCGTGCGTTTCTGCCTGAAAATTGACTTATTGAAGGTTTTGAGACCTCTACGGAGTCATTTAAACTAGTCAAGACAGTGGGAGTTGTCGTACAAAACGTCCGGTCAGAATGTAGAATGTCAGTAATCGCGAGAGAGGAGGGGAGTTCCGAGGGAAAGGGGGTAGCACAGGGATGAGGCTAGTTCAATGGGCGCGCGAGCTGGGTCGGACGGTAATGGAATTCTGTAGCGGCTGCCGGTAACAGGTAGACTAGTTTAGGGCCGAAGGGTGCTTGCCTCTTTATCTTTTTGGGTTGGCGGCGAGCGAATTGGTTAAGTATGCTCATTGCTTTCGCACCTCACTACTGTAATCTATTTGCTCTAATTCTCTCATTTTCTAGTTACTTTCAAAATTGTACCACCGTTTTCGGAATATCCACGCTAGCCAGTCCAGGACAGGGTCTCCGAGGGGACCGTACAGTACGCCATGGAGGGCTCTCCGCTTACTTCGCTGGACAGGGCTCACACGTGGACGCCACCCGGTGCGCCATTTCGGCCACATGTACGGGTTACCTGGCTTTCTTCCTTAGCCGACCGGTTAGCCGTAAAAACGTCCGAGAAAGTATCACAGGCCTCCCTCCTTAATTTCGGGAACGTCCTCGGCCCGCATCGGTATCCATGCTCATTCATACCATTGATGCACCCGGTTGTTATCGCCCCTCCGCCCATCGGGCTATTCGGTGCGGCCGAGCTTGACGACCGCTCACGGGTTCGGCCGCGTTGGTATCCATCCGGGGATTTCGACGCCCCGTCCCGTCCTCGGTTCAAATCCACCTTCATCAGGGAACATTTAGCTTCCCGTCTTGGTGCTCCTGCAATCCTCCGGTTCGTTTGGGAGGATCAGCGGCGTCTGACGCGCCTTGGTGAGTCTGACCCCTCCCGAGGAGCGAACTGTACGGGACATACGCGGCGATTCCCGCGCCGGTCAATGCGTGATGTCGCAAGACGATGGAAATGGACCCGTGCGGATGAGGGACAGACAGAATTCGCCTGCTTCCGAACGGACGGGAGCGACGCATCCGACTTCGGTTATTACCACCAGGGACCCGACGGGTTTAGGTGTGTCCGACCGGCTTCCCAGCAAACGTTCTTCTCCCGATCTGGAAATCATGTCTCTACCAACTTCGTGTCCCGACCCGAATCAGCTTTCGACAATAAACCATCCTTGGATTCTCCGTAATTTTCTGTGATTTCTGAAATATCTTCGTGTCCTACTTTCTACCCTCCGTAACGGGCCAGATAAGATACATCCAATCCCAATCGATTTGTGGTTTGGACACCGCCAATCGCCTTTTAGTGTCTGCTCCGTGCGGATATTCGCCGTAGGTGCACACGCGCAACTTGCTCCGTGCGGATATGCGTCGAAGGTGCGCGCACACCACTGCTCCCTTGCTCCCTGCTCAAGGCCGAGGGTCGTCCCGACCGATTGCAGGGTACGTCGACCAAGGGATGCCGATTCTCCAAGCACGAAGGAGACTCATTCACGCTACCCTGTACCGTTTCGGTGAACATTCCGTCATTGGGGCGCGGGAGACCTGGGGGCGGAGCGCTCCGAGGAACTCTGTCTGGGTGTGGGGGTTGTCCTCGACGGCCGTGTTTCGGACCAAGTGTAAGAAGGACCGTTGCGGTTAATCTGCGGAACGACCGGGGGTATGGTGAGCTCCACGGTGGTCTGTGCCATCCCTCGGTAGTGACGTGGGTGTGACGCCGATCGGCAAATTCCGTGTGGAAACGCCCACTTTGGTCGGAGGTCAAGGTGATCCGCTTTCGGAACGCTTCGGCGCATTCGACGCCTCGGATCCTCCTGCGTAAGAATCTCCGGTCGCTGTTGTAGTATTTAAAGAAAAGTGCCAGAGCACCCTCCGGTTACTATTGTCCCTAGTAGCAGGTAG
>JAUBNZ010000390.1:7450-17725 GCA_032355485.1 Bonnemaisonia californica
TTATAAATTATAAATTATAAATTATAAATTATAAATTATAAATTATAAATTATAAATTATAAATTATAAATTATAAATTATAAAGTATAAATTATAAATTATAAATTATAAATTATAAATTATAAATTATACATTATACATTATAAATTATACATTATACATTATAAATTATAAATTATAAATGTTGCAATTCTCCCAGAATATTAATCTGGAGATTGGCCACTGAAGAATCCGGTCATCCGCCCCCATATCAATAACAAACATAACCTACTGTATCTCGCGATCATTACAGCACACGGAAACCACCCTCTGGCAGAGCTGTCTCCATGCAGAGTCTGCACTGCATTTTAGACAGCCCAGCGTGCCCAAAATCGAACAGAAACGTAAGATTCTTTATTAATGTGATCTGACCGCAGCTGTCAAATCTCGAAGTTAGCCATATCGACAGTGTCGATGTCGACTCTGTGAACGGCTCATATCTGTCCACCCGTGGAACGGTGGCGGACAGCCACCCGTTCCACGGGTACAGTACACGTCTAAAAAATAGACCGGACGGCGGCGCACCTCGCCGCCGGCCGGTCAGTGAGGACGCTCACAGACTCAACACATGACTGCTCAAAGGTAAAGTAAACCTTTATGTTACCGTGCAGTATATCCGGTGGGCTCACAGAGTGCGCCAATCAGAGATGAGTATAATGTACTGTGGACGTACTTCTGAGGCTGGGGCTGTGTGGGGGGATGGGGAAGGTTACCAAATTGTACCTCGGAGCCATGTGGAGATGTAAGAGCATCTCCAGTGGTTTGGGCAAAAAATGGTAACCCAGTTACCATTTTTATGTGCGCAACTCCAGTAGAGTTACCGCTTTTGTATTAAAATCATGCTCATACTAGACCCTATAGATTTGTTTCATTAAAAGTAAAGAGATATAGGGCCAAGATATGATATCTGTGATAAACACACATAAAAACAACTGAAAAGATTGATGATAAATACTGATACTGTCATGCGGAGTAGTAGTACTGTAGAGGTCCATCGGATGAGTACTCCCGATCGCAGCATTTAACATGGACCATGTTAATTCCGAATCACGTTTTGAGACCGGCTTACCCCAAATAACATGGTCCAGGTTAAATACCGACCCAGGTTAATACATGTTGAAACAGGTATTATCCAGGTCCAGGTTACTAAACTACACCTAAATTAGAATGGATAAATTTGCATTGCTGAGCCAACCGTTAGATTTACTCTATGGGATGTCCATCAAAATGGTTTCTATGCTTCGCGATGATACCCTGGAGATCAGTAAAAAGGTTCTCTTACTCCCACAACCCATTAAGATTAAGAGCCATTCCAGTTCTAATCATCGCCTTTCTTGCATAAGTAAGCCCATTCTTGTCCCATTGGTTATTAACATCTCGGACTGCTCCTGCAGCCAACTGTAGAAAGAATGACTTGCCGGGGTTCTTACTTTTCCAACTGGAACCCTGCCCACTTCCCATCCAGGCTCCTCTAGCTATCTCACGAGCTTTGTATTTGTCCCACTCCCGCCTCCAAGCATCTTTGATTTTCGATATCACAAAAGTGTCGGCCGGTTGAACTAGATCTGTAGTATTCGGCGGCAACTTTCGCATTTCTGTATTAATTCCCCTAAGACACTCGTCCACGTATATACCCCCGTTGTGCCCTGAACAATTAGCTACAAATAATGTTCGCCGCTTGCCATTTAACAGACGTTTTATTGCCCTCGGTTCCGAAAGCCACGCCTTAAAAACTCGCCTATCAATCCAACTCTTCGGACCCGATCGATAAAAAAACCAGATAAATTGTCTGGAACGCCACGAATGGGGATATGATGAGTTCGAATTTTGAAATACCAAAATCGGTGCTTCAACTCGCGCGTTTCTTCCACCTCTTATCCTGACACTAATTGTAATCCCCTCATCGCCAGAAACAGCATCCACATACTTGAAATGGTCATCCCCTCGCATGCCAATGGTGCGTCCATTATCCATGTTGAACACAAAATTTGTTTCATCCGCGTTCTCAATGAGATATTCATCCAGCTCACCATTCTCGAATCCTCTCTTCAGCTCTCCCAAGTGATATTTTATAGATTTCTCTATGTAAAGTTGCTTTTCGGAGCTCACAGCCAGCTTCCCGGTCTGGCGACGGATAAAAAGATTGTGTGCATCCATGAATTCTTGGACCCATCTTGATGTAATCTAACTGGCGAAATCAGAAGTGCCGCCTTGCAGACTTTGCAAATAGGGACATGGCGGTTCGGCAATCTGTACTAAAGATCTCGCAATATGACGTAACACTTCTGGTCTGATCTTGACACTTGCCGCTCTTACTCTCTCAAACTCCGTCATGAGATCCACATGCAAAGCCGCAACCCACGGTGCGCGCTTGCGCCCTCGGCCAGATCGAACTTTAAAGTTATGTATGACTCGTCCTCTCCTTCCATGACCAACAATACCTCTGAGAATTCCCCGCCCGAGATGCAGTTCCAAAATTCCATGACGGTTCTTCCACCATAACCCGGCCTGGCTTGTGTTGGATTTGTAACTGTTTGCAAAAATATTGGGGAAGTTACGAATGGTTCTGGCGAAAAGGCCTTTCTGCCTGTTTGTATTGAAATCTTCGAGCATCCAGGTTACGGGGGAATGTCGTTGGGTGAGAGTGCTGACTAGGTGCTGTTGGCGATTGATTCTTGGAGGCTCATTCGGCTCATCATTGGTATTTGTATGGGCGGCCAGTGTTGGCTCATTTTGTTCCTGTTGGGTCGGGCGAGTGTTTTGCCTTCGGCTCGCAGTTGCAAATGCTCGCTCAATTGGACCAGATGCGGACATTCTGCTGATCGGCTATTGGGGAGCGAGGGTTGACGAAAGGGAAGGGAAGATACGCACTCGAGCGTTTTCGTTGTGATATAAGGGGGTGAAAAGGAACAAGCGAAGAGATAAAAACAGGTTGTAGGGGTTGATTCTTGAATGGGAACCACGTAATGTAGAATGCGATAGGCATTATGAATGATGCACGGCGTCATTCTTGGCATACGTGTTTACACGGAGTGGACGACGGCAATTTCTACTGTGAAGTGGGTTGGTTACTATAGATACACGTAATAAAACTTGGGCCTCTGCTAGGATCCGTTACCTATACTAATCTGGACCAGGTTAATTCCCGACCCAGGTTAAATACTGTGATCAGTTTAGCAGGATACGTTCTACAGTACTCGAAGTGAAAAGCCGAAACTAGGGCATTTAGATAAAATTACACGTGTAGAATTCTGATGACTGAAACGGTCTGATATTGCGCGCCGTATTGTAGATGTGGGACGGTGGGCGAAAGATATACAAGCGAGGAAAACACACTGCGCCGCAGTGACTGCGTGGTCTACCAATCGTTCTTCATCATCTACATTCTCTATCTGACCTATCTACTTCTTTTCCTGTTCTATTCATTCTACTTTATAACATGTACGAGCAGACTGCAGCGCTCGGAAGATTGAAGGTCGAACGCTGGCTCTACGGAGGGTTGGGGGTGGGAAAGGCAGTGGAACACGCGCACGCAAAAAGATCAGATCTACTCTACCGCTGACTCTACGGAGGGGTGGGGTGGTTAAAGGCAAATTGTGTCTGTACTACAGTCTATTGAAACAACAAGTACCGCTGAAGAATGAATGTTTATCGAGAAATGGAAGAAGAGAGGTAAAGGATGCTTAACATAGCTGCTACAGCAGTTGCTACCAGTATTTATTTTAGATTATGTAGTATGAAAAGGAAGAAAATAATATCAGCGCATGGGGGAAGAGCCGTTGGAGCTCGCACTGTTACACGTGGAGCCTCCCGTCTTTATCTTGATTACCTTGACGACGACTCAACGTACGATGAAGCTACGTTCCGGCGTCGTTTCAGAATACCAAAGGTGTGATTCAAACGAATCCATGGTGATTTCACCCGCCTGTACCCCGAGTTCAAACAGTTATATAGCGCTTCTGGCAGGGCAGGTCACCCGTCCGAGATGAAAATTCTCGTAGCCCTACGCAGATTTGGAACGGGACACTCTTGTAATGACCTGGACGACAGTTTTAGAATGGCGGAAGATACAACCAGAGTTTATTCTAAACTATTTTGCGAGCGGTTCGTGCTGGCCTATGGTGCACAATACCTCAATCGTCGACCGACGCCTCCCGAAATGACCGCAATCGAACTGCGGTACGAGCTAGAGGGTTTCTTGGGGTGTGTTGGCTGCGTCGATTGTTGTAAATTGACGTGGAAAAACTGCCCCAAGGCTTGGAAGGGGCAGTACCACAATCCCAAGGACGGAAAGATGACTGTTATTTCTGTTGAAGACTGGTGCGACCGAGACTTATATTTATGGCATTGGTTTCTCGGGAGGCCAGGAACTAACAATGAAATTACAATGTTGGATACGTCGCCCCTTTCTAATGACATTCTAACTGGACGGTTCGACTTCGACCTTGAACATCCATACACGTTGTCTGTTACTTCTGGTGATCAAAATACACCATAGCTGTTAGCTGATGGAATTTATCCGTCCTGGAGGATTTTTGCAAATCATATATCCCATCCACAGACTCCAAACGAAACGGCCTATACGAAACGGCAAGAAGCCATTCGAAAAGATATTGAGATGTGTTTTGGAGTACTGCAGGCACGATTCCAGGTACTTCGCCTTGAGAACAAGATGTGGTCCCTTGAAGACATTTTCAAACAGAGTCAAGCATGTGTGATTCTGCATAACATGATCGTGGATATGCGCAGAAGGGGGGAGCTTTCTGATGAACAAGAACAGGGGGGAACAAGAGGACATATTGACAGAGTTTGGTAATGGGTGTAACGACGCGCCTACAAAAGAGGGGGCAATTGGACTAGATGATTTAGCTTATTTACATAGTGTTTATTCTTCCCTGATTGTGCATAGGCAATTGCGAAAAGACCTTGTGGATCTATGTAGGGACTTCGAAGATAGAAAGTATAGGGGGATTCAGCGAGAAATCGAGACGCAATAATAGTTCCCTAAAGGTAAACATTCCTCCACCAATTTGTAGACTTTAGTATAGACACAATGTAGTATGGACACAATGTGCCTTTGCCCCACCCCCACCCCTCCGCAGAGTCGGCGATATTTGCCCTTTCAATAGACTGTAGTATAGACATAGCGGTAGTTGCCCTTTCAATAGATGGTAGTATAGACACAGTGGCCCTTCACCCCACCTCCTGCCTGTATTACAAAAAGGGTTGTAGCCATTTTTTAGACGGTACTACAGAGACAATGTAAATTTGCCCCACCTCCACCCCTCCGCAGAGTCGGCGTTAGTCTCGTTTTCAATAGATTGCAATAATTGCTCAGTCTACTAGAATATAAACTCAATCAAAGACACAATGTGCTTTTTCCACACCGCTATCCCTCCAGCTCACAAGTACTATAAATTTAAAACGGCGCAACAGTCATTTTTCCCTCTATTATACAAATAGTAAAGTGCTACAGATGAGTTTGACGGAAAAGAGTCAATGTGTCGTTTGCGCAAAACGTCTAAGTCAAAACGTTTTTAATTAATTTACTCATTTTACAGAAAATAGATTTATGAAACTGGTCTGTCAGTCGGTGCTACGCTAAAAGGTCTAAGTCAAAATAGTCATATTTTCTATATTTTTCTAGTTTTACATCCTATGGATTTATATGCCTGGAGAGGAAGAACTGGTTAAGAAAACATATATTTTTATTATATGTTTTCGATTTACATATTACATGTACTGTACATGTTCGTATGCAGCATATATGATCTTCTATAAATGGGATAAAGACATTTCTTTATTGAGCGCAAATGCTTTCATGAACGATGGGGTGACTGGAAGGGATTTGGAGTTTTATCTGCAATCCATCGATCGTCCCCGCAATCCTCTTCACGATTAGCTGAAGCGGATGGAGATGTATGAGGTGCGCTCTGCCCGAGTGGTAGCAACGAGGGAAAGACGTTTGTCTAGTTAAAATCCTCAGACGTCATCTCTCGATAGGTCAAAGGCTGAGTTAAAGGCTGCCCTGTAGTCTTATTGTATAGCTCCTTCCTCAAAATAGGCAGGTATTCCAGTCTAGGGTTGTGGTATCCGGGTGAATGACTGGAGTGGCATCACACATTGGCGGTACAAAATATGGGATCTCTTCCCATCGATGCGATGCAACATTACCACCACCCCATCTCCTATCCAATCCTGACACAGAAGGCCTTGTTGCATACGCTGTATCAGTTCTCTCTTGTAAAACATCACGCCTCAGAGGCTCCAGTCTTTTGTCTACCTCACCCACTGACCGCGCACCACTTGCAGCACTTTTCCCCTCCCTCTCCACTGAATATGCTGTTGTCCTTGCGACCCTTCGCCTCCCCCTCACTAGAAATTCTGGATTCTGTACAGCATTCGATACAGCCTCTGCAGCTTCTACTGGAGATTCCACATCCATTGCGCTTTGACCAATAGCCTCACCACCGGCATTTCCATCTATATTTCAACAAGCACTGCCCATTCTCGGTTCCCTCAAACGACTACATACTCATCCAAATATTTCTTCCTTCAACGGACCAGCAGGAAGCACCTTCAAAATTTCAACCTCCAGCAGGTGTGTAAGTGCCTCTGCTGCTACTCTTGTAGACCTTTCCATAGCCTCTCGAATTCCCTTGAGCTCCTTAAGATGCTTTGCCTCTGCCGCATCCTCTATCTCAGCCATCTTCTGGCGTTTAACCCCAACAGGTCGCCTCCTGCGCACCCCGGGCGGTACAGGGGACTGAGAACTCGATATCCGTCTGATTCCACGACCCCGCCCCCTAAGTCACTCCCTGCAGTTCCAACCACTTCAGTAACAAGATCCTCACCACTGCTAACCGCAGGTCGTAGTTGCTGCTACTGTGGCACTGGTGCAGTCCTGTACCCCTCTACATCAGCAGATGTACCAGAGTACAAAGAAATAAACTTTGGCTGCTGCGATAGAAAGTTACCAACTTCAATATACTTGAATTCCGAAGCAAATGAAAATCCACCATCCAAAGTTCTCTTACCCGCCTTTTGCCGGTACATTTTCATCACCATCTCGTCGATGTCGTCTTGACCAACACAGGCCTTTTGCTGAGATTGCACGCAATTTACTGCAGCCAAATACTTCTGACTTTGTTGCTGCAGTCTAGACCATTGCGGCTTCAAAGCCCCAGGCGTCCGATGGAGCCCATTTCTCCTACAAACGTCAGCCAAACCTCCCCAAAACCCATCGGTGTTCTTCTCGTTAACTAAGGCACTCCTTTTGCACCACGCTTTTGCAAGAACCATAGCCTGTTTCTTGCTAAATACCTTCCCCCGTGCTACAACCGTTGTCCCCCTCCTTCCTCTAGCACCTCCCCTTGTGCCAGACATTCCTCTTGCCTCTGTGGACTGGATTCCGTCCGACTGATAGTCGTCCCCCAAAACATCTTCCTCGTCTCACAAAGAAGGATCAAGGTTATCTAACATTAGAGCCATTTTTAACAAGACACCAGTTTAGACTTGTAGAGCGCTAGAGTAGGAAGCTGATAGTGAAGCTCTTCTGGCCCCACCCCTTCCGTAAAGTCTGCGTGTTCCTGTGCTCTTCGCACCTCCACCTCTCTGTAGAGTCAGCGGTAATATCGCCCTTCGTGTAGCGTGCGCGAGTTCCAATGCCTTTCCCACCTCCACCCCTCCGTAGAGTCAGCGTTCGTCCTTCAATCCTCCTCCCGTTGCAGTCCGCTCGTATCTCTTAGAAAGTAGAATGAATAGAACAGGAAAAGAAGTAGATAGGTCAGTTAGAGAATGTAGATGATGAAGAACGATCGGTAGAAAACGCATTCACTGCGGCGCAGTGTGTGTTCCTCGCTTGTACATTTTTCACCCACCGTCTCACATGTACAATACGGCGCACCAGGTCACACCCATTTTTGCTCTAGATAATCTACACGTTTCAACTCTATAATACAAGCCACAGGGTTTAAAAATCTGTAATATCTGGATTCCAGCTACTTTTGCTAGCGGTGGGCTGGTATAATGTAGCTTTTCCGAGGCGCCCAACTCTTGGTGCTTGCCTCGAAAAAAAGCGCCAAGACATCGATCCCTTCAACAAGCATGGACCCTCCACAATACTAGTGAAATAGCTTGGTAATTTTAAGATTACTGTTCTCTGCTAGATGGCCCACTATTTCTACAGTATACACATGCACTGTTATGCTTCGCATGACAGTCAATTATTTTAATTCTCCCACGGAATTTATGTCCAACAAGGCAAAAAATAGTAACCCATATATATTGCACTGATTGGCTATTACAGTTTCTATTTTCTTTCTAATTCTATTGGATATTTTCACGGAGCGCCGCGCCGTGGGTTACCATTTTGTAACTACTTTGCAGACCAAATGGTAACCCAAATGGTAACGTTACCATGTTTGTAACCCACTGGGGTTGTGTTTTGCCTTTTTCCAGGGGTGGGTCACAAGGATTCCTGTAACTCATGTCGCATTTTGGCACCACTGGAGATGCTTTAAGGGGTTGGTGGTTGTGAGGCGTAGAACCGGGGATGATTTGCCTCTGAAGTTACTGTACCTTCGGTAGTCAGAGCGGTGATCAATCTGCCACTGCTTCCTGCGGTTGTCCTTAGAGCATCTCTATCGGTTGCTAAAAGCGACGTGAGTTACGCAAATCAGTGCAAACCACGTCGCATTTGTCATATATTTTTCTTTGTGCAACTCTATCTGTGCAGAAAACTGGAAACGTTGCTATTTGGGTTGCTACTTGCAAAACGAAGTAGCAACCCAAGTGGCAACCCACGGAACTGCACGCCGTGTAATACTCCACTAGAACTACGAATAAAAAAGAATTTCATCTAGCCAAGCAGGGGTAGTTTGTGAGGATTGCTATTTTTCGCCTACGTGGACAAAAATTCGAGAATCACGTTCACTTTGATGGTTGTCATGGTTGACAGACAAGGTACGTAGAGGAGTTTTACCGGGCCTGGCGGCTGACGGCACTCCTGTATGCCTGGCACAGTCCATTTATTCAGGTAATATACGGGCCACTAGAGATCCAGCAACGATAATTTGCGACACAAGATCCGAACTCTGTACATTTCTAGCGGGCAGCGCGCGGACAATACAAAACATTTATGATCTAGATTTCATAGTTGTGTAGTCTAGATTCAAGAATAGGTGCTTCAAGAAAGTTCCAGCGCCGAACTGTCAGGTGTGTGGATATTGTTCCGAATGTGGTAGGCTATAATTCTACAACAGACCATTGTTCCCAGGCGAACTACCTAAGGTGCGAAACGATCTAGATGAAATTCTACTTTTCTTTCTTGTTCATTGTTTGCCTTTTCTACTCATGGGCGATCAGGAGCCCGTACTGCGCGAGCGCAGCGATCGACAGCGCCAAGAGGAGGCACACAGTGGTCTACGACTACTCACAAGCACTGCGATCAAGGAAGCCGAGGGGGACATAAAGCGCGTCTAACAAGGGAGCGGCGCAGGGGGGCGGTGGCTGGCAACGGCACTTTCTTTCCAGTGCCGCGATTAAGAGAGCTGCTTAGAGTGGGGCAAGCAGTGTTCAAAATTTCTAGCGCGGAGAGCAAGGGAGTTGGGGGACGAATAGTCGTTTCTTCCTTCAGGCACGACTGTCAAGGGGGGCTGGGAGCCGGCACGCAATTTCATATTTTTGAGGCGTCGTGATTAAGGTAGCAGAAGGGTCACGCCGTCTTACATATATACGGGACACGCCTTGTTACACATGGAAACATGACCCACGCGCAAACAGTCTCATAGCGAGGGGTGGGGAGGGGCAAGCATTGCTCGTTTGCATCGCGCAGAAAAGAGGGGACTAATACTCGCACACACAGACAGCCTCTTATTGGGGGGGGGGCAAAAATTAATTGCTCGCATCACGCAGAAAGCCTCATATTGAGGGGTGGGGGAGGGACAAGCAAATCCAACATTTTGAGCCGGCAAATGAATTGTCTCGTCAATGCGGAAGGGGAGAGAATGCGAATGCATAACCTTGCTGAAACAGCGTCTCTCAAGTAGCATATCATTTAGATTAGTTTATTAGTATTAAGAAGCGTAAGGAAACTATGCATGGGGGGCGAATGGCTGGGTCCATCACATTCAATCGCGGTATCCCTCGTGTGTTGCGCGAACGGGAAGGAAGGCCATAGTTCGGAGATAAAAATGTTGGCTGTGTTGAGAAGACTGGGGACTGGCTGCTCATTGG
>JAUBNZ010000391.1:0-17712 GCA_032355485.1 Bonnemaisonia californica
GCGACGATACGTATTGGACGTAATTGTGCTGGGTTAGTTCCGATAGAACCCAGCACTACGTAGTGCGTCGCCTTCATCATGCAAACGACATGACGAGACGGAACTGACTCGTGATCCGCTTTCGGTGGCGCTTGGGTTGGGTCGACGCAGGCCGGCACTTCCTTTGAGGGAAGTGTCGGTGTGTCGTCGTTCGCTTCCTCGGGGGTTTGCTTAATGGAAGCAACCTTGCGCGGAAAGGGCTGCGCCTTAGCCCTCCCCGCTGTTAGTTTTCCGAGGAAGAGCTTGTATCCTCCTCGTCGTCCCCTAGTGGTACGACGGGAGTGGGAGCATGTAAGGAAGCGAGAGATGGAACGAGAGTTCGAACATCTTGGCTCGCGCGGACCGGAGTGCCCTGCGGACCGACGAAGTTAACAGCTCGTCGGCCCGTGGAGTCCTCGGGTCGTTTGAGAATTGTTGGGGCGGGCCCCGCAAGGGGTCCGCCGCCGCACTCATCTTCGGTTGGGCGGAAGGGAAGAAGGGAGGTGTCTTAAGGAGGCGCGGGACTGCGTCCTGCGTCTCTGAATTCTCAGAAGAACCTGTTCCGGTTGTTTCAGGAACAGGAAATTCTGGAATCCGAAGAACATCCGCACCTGATACGGCAGGTACGGGCAGTTGTAGAGGATATGCCCTGGCTTCCTACACCCGTTGCCTGTCCACGTGACGGGACGGGTGACGACCAGGGTCTGCGCCAATGCAATGTACTCGTCAGTGAGCGCCGGAATCGGGATTCCTTGACCCGAGGTTTCAAGGGACTCGGTCCCGGTGGGGGGATGATGGTGGTGAGGGGAGGTTAGCCAAAAGAGTCAACTTCACCCATCATCAGAATCGGTGAAAGATCAGTCGGCCCTTGCGGGTAGAGGAAGTCGAACTCCGACGTGGAGTCCTGTTGTTGACGCGGGTGTTGCTGTTGCTGCAACAAGAGGGCCTTCTGTCTCGCTGCTTCTCAGGTAAGAGCGAGATGTAGTTCCTGTGGGCGGTTACTTACCGACCGAAAGGTGTCCACAGGTGCTTGCGCGACACGGCGACCAACTTGCAAATGTTGTTCGTCCGTCCGCGAAACAGACACGGCGAAAGTCGAACGGATACCTGGGTGAAGTTCTTTCATGAAGTAATTAACCACGTCCCGTTCGCTGACTAAGTTGGCGCAACGGAGGGCCGCTGCTTACAGACGATCTGCAAACAGTGACTCCTCTTCGTTGTCCAACTGAGTGGCTCTTTTTACATTGTCATACGCGGCGGGGAGAACGTCTTCCGTCGCGTAACGCGCAAGGAGAGTGTTGACGGCGTGGGGCCAACTGGGCTCACGTCGACTACCTTCCAACAGCGAGTGGTTACGCGTTGCAGCGATCAAGTGTGCCTTTGTGTCTCCTCGGAGGAACCAAGCTACCAACTTGACCTCCGCGCCTCCATGTACGCCTGTAGCGTCACAAGCATCGCGGATTTCTGCCAGGAACCTCAGGAATTCGATGGCGTCTCGGCCATCGAATTCTTGGAGTCTTTAGTTGAATGCTCGGATGTTGGTAGCGAGCTTACCAAGCCGCCGCAAGTCCGAGGGTACCACTTGGGTTCGAATGTCCTTCAGGTGGTAAAGCATTTAAGACATCACCCGATCGAACTCTGGTTCCCTGGTCTTCAGAATATGAAGACCAGGTTCTAGTGGTCCGTATTCGTACTCTCCTCCCACAGGCGACCCTTAGGGTGCTTGCGGTCCGGGAGCAAAATGATCTGTTATTGGGGACTGAAAGTCCTCACCATAACGCGCCAATAAGCCCGCGTTAGGGCTGATCTGAGAGCGAACGGGGTCAGTTAATATTTTCCCAACTAAGGCGTTTATTTGTTGGGACAATTGCCCAATGATAGTCTCGACATTATCCAACTGATGTTTAGGAACCGGGGCCTTGTCAGCTTGCGTACTGAACTCGTGGGTTTGGAGGCGGAGTACTTCCGACTGAAGGGTCTGGAGCAGCGTGTCGATTTTGTCGACACGTTTCCCCAGCCCATCCGATAGGGCATCCCAGGCCCGTTGGCCGAACGAGGCTTCTGCCTTGTTCATCGAGTCCTGCCGGAACCCTATCAAGGTATCTTCGAGTATCTCCCTCGAGACACAGTTCAGCTTAAACTCTGAATAGTGCTCTCGGAGAGCTGCCATTTGTTCTTGGATGATCACTCTGAGATTATCAAAGGGGTCATTCTCCATTTTTGTGCAGAGTGCTTTCACACGGCGGTCAAGCTTAGCTTTCCCGTCGCCTAGGGCCTCGGCGTCTCGTCGTAGGGGCATTTGGCTCAGCCTCAGAACTTCCAAAATTTGGAAGTTGTAGGTCGGGAGACCACTGTAGTATTTACAGAAATCACCTCGGCCCCCTCCGGATACTAGTGTCCCTAGTAGCCGGTAGCGGTGAGGCGGGAGAGCAAATGTTTTCCTGTCGCCCCCCGGGCTGGGAAGTACTGAGGCTGCTACTCGTCGCTCTGGTTCGCTCGCGGGGTTGGGTCAGGGTGTTCGAGGTGGATTCCCTCTCCACAACGGCCGGCAACGGTCGTGGTGAAGGGATCCGCGGAGCCCTGCTAGAGAGCCGCCCACCGGCCTGCCTGTCCCTCAGGTGGATAGGTACGTCTGCTAGGGATTTCGTGAGGCCCGCCCACGGATGGTGTCGTGCAAGGGGACAAAGGGGGGTATGGGACGAATGAAATCTAACGGTGCACCACGTGTGGTGCGTCGCGGGGAGGGTGGTTTTGTGTGAGGTCGTCGTGGGCAGTGAGGTTGAAGTTGAACCACGCTAGAGCTAACCGAACCGGTGCCTTCCTACTAGAGGAAGGTAGTTGAGAATGGTACAAGGCGTGTTGTTCCACAAGTTGAGTTGTAAGGTCAAATGGGAGGTCTTCACAGACTCTTTAGTTCTACGATAGTACTTAGCTAATCCCTTAAATACTAGTCTACATCCCTTTGCTTACACTACTAAATAACTACATAATACATTTAGGCCATTAGTACCGCCTTGGGTAGTGTGGCTACGAAATCTGTACGCGTGGCTTACAGAGAGCCGCACGCAGCACTCCCCACCGCTGCTCTGTAAGGGGTGCCTGGTGGTTTGGTATACGGGCCGCCCCGTGAGGGGTCGGCCAGCCGTACTGTAATGGGCGCCGCCGATGATTGCGGCCGCTCATTGGCAGTCATGGCAAATAAGGTTGTGGGAGCTCAGGTCCGGCTGCACTGGTCCTGGGGCACTAATGTGCCACTTTCGGCTTAGCACTGTAAGCCTTCCTACCCCACGCGCACACGTATACCCAACGGGCGCGGGGGAATCCAGATTCCAGAATTCTGTACCGATCTGGCCTATAAGTCCCCATCCCGGGCACGCGTGCACTGTCGAGTGCACGGGTTCCCTTGGAAAAAAATAATAAATATACCGCCCATTCAAGAACGCACTGCGCGGAGGTACGTAACTCCTCCACCGTACGCAGCGTCGTGCGCCCCTGAGGTTACCACGTCGCTGGGACCAGTAGCCCCAGCCGGGTATGGCTGGGTACTACAGCCATGCAACCAGGCAGATGGGACTTGCTTAAGCCAAAGTGGTCTGCACCTTAGTCGCCGTTATCAGTAAATTGAACGATGTCTGTGAGTTTAGCAAAATAGTGTCCTGTACCTGGCAGTGAACAAATAGTGTCTGGTGTACTTTTCAGCACAGTTGTCTTTCCCTTCTTAGACTGCTTGGCTCCGAATTCCTTCAAGATAGACTCTTCATTGCTTTCAGAGCTCTCCAGGTACTCTTTAAGTAGATGAAGCCCTTTACACTGCTCTGTATTTAAGAAACACCAGCTACAGTAAATCTCGTAGTTTCCGATGCACATTGGATTTTTGCAGAACCACTACGCGCATATGGCTCACTCAGAGATCCCTGTGCATTTTCGGAGGGATGCGTAGTGACACAAGGATTCTCCTTTCCCTTAGGCACTCTTCTGGGCTCCTTGATGCTGTTTAGATCTAATTTCCAAAATATACCTAATTAGAACGAATGTTTCGAAGGAAACAGTCTACTGAACAACGTACTTGAAATGGTATCCACTGTTTCTACATTTCGTGATGATACAGCTCAAGTTCATTCTCAATTTCGCTTTGAGAGCGCGTAGTTTGAGTAACGAAATGATATGGGCTATAGCCAATTTCGGATTGTCGTTAACGAAATTGTCACATTTATGCTGGCGTAGAAAACTCTTTTAATCCAAGAATAAAATCTTCAGACTCATCCCCAGGGCTTCTTCCTTGATTTTGAAACGAACTGAAGCCTTGATTGATGCTTAAGGTTCAGATAGCATGAATGACTGCAAGGCTTCAGAATCCTTTTCGTCCAAACATGATTTGAGAACTTCTGTCAGTTCCTCAAACCCTGTAACATTATCAATTTCACCAAACTCTACCAAAGAAAGTAGAAGGTCAGACTCAGCGGAAGATTTGAGAAAAATAGCGGAAATAGTCGCGCCGGATGACGGAGAGTCCGCAGTGTGCAAGAGGTACTGCTCGCGGTCGCGAATAAATTATTAGATCGCCTTGCATCCATATCTTCACAACACCGGATGTGCTATTCGAATTCAAAGCGGCTGTCGAGCCGTTGAGGAAGACGTAGCCATATTGGCACAGTGCGAAAATTGTGTTGGCTACTGACCACAATTGCTTGCTTTAATGTGAGAAGCAAGTGTAGGTTTTGTGAGAGTTGTTTTATTCTGCCCTCTGGCTTCTGGAGGGAGAAGAGGAAATTCTCTACAGTGAATTTTTGTTCCTAATTAGACTATCACAACAGCTAGAGAGTGCTACCAGGAAATCTTAGGGCGGCATTCGCTGAGTAGCAGCTGTTGAATGCCGAATGGTACAATGTACGATATACTTCTTCTGAATTCGGTACATTAGATCTTGTTTGCAAATAATGGAGCCTATGCAGAATACTACATCTTTGACAAAACACTGTAAAATTTATTCAATGTGCTTCCATCTGAGTAGATGGACAGAAATCTGTTCAATTCCCGAACAATAACTGTTATATAGGACTATGGGGTAATGATTGAGTCTTCCAGCATATGATAAGGTACCGTATCTACAGTACCACATATTTACGGCTCAACAGTAGAAGCATCGGAATCTCTCTTTTGTCTAAAATGGATTGTCATACGCTTTGCCCTGTCTTCTCGGTACTTCCCCTGTACTATTTTCCTCTTACATACAGTCTCCTCCCCAATACAGTATTACAGTTTTGTCATCTGCTGATATAGTCCTATACCAGAGGCCCTGAGCTGATTCCATGTGATGTGAAAGTTTGTCATGCAAAGGCAGAACCGGAACGTACTGCCATACCCGCTTTCGCTCCATATCTATTTTTTTGATAAAACCAACCAAAGAGTGCACATCCGACCGAAGAATTTCTCAACTAATATGCGGTCGGATAATATTTGGCAGTTGTTAGTCTCATCCGAAATCGATAGCCGACAATTAAGAGGCTTATTAACAGGGTGATTCGCCCTGATAAATTCAGCTGCTCCCTGGTACCCTTTATCCGCCACTATTGCCCAGCCCCCGGAATAATTCTCCCCTGGTGGATCGTCATCTAATCATCCTTTTCGTCATCCATCCATCTTGTCAGTAGCACCTTCATAAAAAAACTTTATTGTGGAATATGCCAATGTCTGACGTGGACCCAGGGAAAATTTTACTGCATCCAATAGCGCTTCCGTTTGGTAGTACAGAAACATCCACCTTATATCCATATAATTTATGCTTTCGGCTGAAATACTTCTTCCCTTCTTCCAGATTTCCAGACACCGGTTTGCCTGCTGGAATGTTACATCTGTAGAATATCGGGAACTTCCAAACTTCTTGAAATGAAGCCCATCATCGAACATATTCAGCGTCGTGTACTTTTCTAGCAAATCCGAAACTAGGGAATCGCAAACAAAATATGCGACAGTGTACAGAAAGTTTTAATAAGACGCTCAAAAGCAAGCCCTTTTATCTTAAACAATCTGCCCAGGAAAACCCACTGAACGCCGTGTTTGGCCACAACCATCATCATGAATAAAATATCACGAGGCATGAAAGTAGACTTGCACCCTCGACCACTGTTCCAATTTGACGACATATGGGACGATAAATGCCCCCAAACGGATTGGAACTCCCTTGCGTCGAAATTATTCATCTTTAGAATTGTAGCAAAGCCACTATTGGAATAGAACGAATCGAAAATGGGCAATGGAGAATCAGTGCCATCATCAGAGTCTGACAAAAACTGTTCTGTGGTGTACTTGGACAACTCTATTTTCCTACGTTCAGCTGCATGTGCCAATAAATCAATTGCAGCGGCGGCATCGTTGGATGAGACGGACTGCACAATGCGAAAACTTAGATGCGTGGATTGGAGGGTGGCCGCAGTCGGACAGTATACTTAGAACTCGGATACACATTTTTATAGAGTCGTAGACAGTTCATCTGCATAAAGACAGAGCAAGATCCTAAGAGATTCCTATATTTCAAATGGCAGCGCGTAAATACGCTATGACAGATCACTCGGATATGACTGGATCTATGAGTAAATTGATGTGTTTTGTAACAAATCACTGTTTTCTGCACTGTATGCCTGCCACAAGCTTTACATTTCTTGAATGATTTGGTATTTGAAATCGTGGCCCTACATATGATTGATATTGTATTGATAAGACCTCAACTGAGGAGAAGGCCTAGTAGTCCCCGTGGTTGGTACAACGGCATTTTCTCATTATCCATCAGCAATACTGCGCGCTGCCTGAATACAGTACAGCTGATGAGGTAACACTATCTTACACTACAAGATAGCATATGTAGTGTAGTGTAGTAAGCCTAGCTATCTTACATGGGATTACACTCAATAGCCACTTGGCTATTGAGCGTCCGTAGGTATATTAGACCGGCGGCATCCCCGCGATCACATTCCCCTTAGAAAGGGGAACGGCAAAAACAACAAGTAAAAGCAACACGCAGTTTTTTGCAGCGAAGGCATTGGCCGGAGCCCCGTTCCCATCTAGAGAAATTATTGGCCGGATCAACCCATTTCCCGGCCTATCCTTATACATTTCCCTATCCTAATCCCTACCCACCCCTTTTCCTTCCTATCTTTACCGCGCAGTTGACCCAGTCTTCTGATCGTTCGGAAGATCGAATTGCACGAGGCACGAGTCAAACCTTTGACGAAAATCCGGATTCACCGGTTTTTCTTGTGCTATCCTAAGATCACTCCTCTATCTCTACCTACTTTGCCCTCACTCTCTGGTTACACTTTTCCCTTGCCCCATTCAATCAAGATATTCACCGTCCCATCCAACAAGATCAAACAACGTCTGAACAAGACGCTTTGACTCCTTCGAACCCTGCGACAGCAGCAACCTCTGTTGCAAACGCTTCCAGTCCTTCTTCATCACTAACGAAGGCGCAAGCATCGCAGAAGTATGCTCGATAGAAGAAGATGGCACTTGCATAAGCAACGAAGACGAGTTCTACGTTCTGTACCTTGGTGTCGCTCGCAGAATTCTCGACCTTTATCCGATACCCCAAAGCTCGGGAGCAACCTCTGCGTTGATGCCTGACCCACTGGAAGCCTGCGACACCATGTCCGACATGCTTCCAAGTCCTGCTGCAGTGTTCACCGAAGATTACTTCTCCCGACCAATGTATGCGATGAATTTTCTGTACAACATTGGTAAACTTTACGATTTCGCTGAAGCACCAGTTGGATTCACGGACCAGGTCCGTCTCAAAGATCATGAGCTTGACTACAAGGTCATCATGAATCAAGTAGGGTTTGCCTTTGTCCTCGGTTTAGAACCTAGTTCCACACGTTTAATCGTGGACCAGTTCAAGAGGGCGAGGGATATCTCATCCTGCAGGGCGAGCAAGCCTCCCACAACTTCATTCGCCAACCATTTCCAAGCTCTCGGGATCAACGCGGCCCCGCTAGATGAGGTTGGTAACCCCACATCGGTTGACCCAATTTGTCCCTCCCAATGTGCTGTTGTACCCAATCCTCCTCTCCTGGACGTCCTGCCGCTCTCCGGATCTCCGTCTGGGCGTGATCTCCCTGGAATCTTTTCCGATGAAATAGGAAGAATAGTGGACCTTCTGTCGATGGAACTCGAAGGAGCTACGAGACGCTTGGTGCATCCGCGGTCTACGAAGACACAAGAAAAGCGAATAGGTCCACCAGCAATTCTCTGGTCGCAAGTTTACCGGTAACCTTTCACAATAGGTCGACCTTCTCATTAGAGACTACTAAACCTGTGCCAGACAACACCCTGGCGCAGAAGGCAGACTATTTCATGAACATTCTCGAACGTCCTGCTCGTAATTTTCTCCCTAACAAGTACATCCCTGGAATTTCTTATGAGGAAGTGTGTGACCTGATGATGAAAGAGTACGACAGCGACTCTCGTCAATTACAGGTACAATCCACCCTCGAGTGACTGAAGCTGGATGCGTATATGTCGACGAATGCGATTGTTGGACACTGAGAAGGTCTCACTAAACTAGTGGAGCACATCGAGCAACTCACCCCGTAACGCCCTTCTGGGTTCCTTTCTAATGGAAACAAGATTGGGAACCTTCGAAAGACATTGATTGGTTTCGAATGGGCGCTCTCTCCAATTCGCAACTTTATCTCGCACGGGTATAAGTTCCACTCGTTTGTGACGGCCTTGCTCGAGAGTCTTGAGCTCTTCAATGAGCTCAAGGAATCTCTGTCTCCGGCGGTATCTATCATGATAACAGGTAGCCAACAGTACGAGGCGCCTCAGGTACTTTACCAGCGCTATGGCCGTCATCCTCGCGATGTTCGTAAACATCCTCCCAGCTCACGGCAAATCGGCCATTTGCCCCACGAGAGAGAGTGCGTGATCGGACTTTCGAAGAAGCACGACTCCTTAAAGAATGCTTTAAGTGCTCAGCGCCATGGACATCGTTGCTCCAACGGATCTATTGCATCCAATACACGAAACCGGCTCCGGACAGGTGAATCCCATGTCCATCTCATAAGGGACTTCATTGTGGGAATGGACGGAGACACCCAGCAACCAGATTTTTATCATTCTCCAACGATGAAGGGAGATCATACCTACTTTGGAGAAGCCGCTGCATAAGAGCTAGATGCAGCATTGGCCTATCTTGGTGAAATGATTTCGCCATGGACTACTTTGGAGAAGTAGACAAATAGATATGTACTACTATCGTCTCTGATAGTGTCTCCCAGCCAACTAGTGCTTTGGGTTTCCACTAAGGCGATTTGGACGTTCTTCTACCCCACATTTCCCACAGAGTTCGTCCAACGAACACAGAATAACTATAACCAGACACAAATAATGTATTGTCGACGTCGAGTGCTCACATATCCTTGTGACCGAAACCAAGCATGAAGTCTCTTCTCACAGTCGCCCTCTCGGAATCTGCGCTGTCATTGGTTCACCCAAGTGCCGCCTCCAGGCACGACCGAACGATTCGGCGATCGAGAAATCGGTTCCGCATTGGTGATTAGTCCTTCACATCTCTTGGAAAGATCTCCTTGTCACTCCCTACCCCACCGGGCGTACAACCAATCATGGTGGAGTTTGATATCGTCCAAGCCGACATTCCGGCGCTTCTGGTGGGACTAGATGTTTTAGACAGAGAGCATCTGGTGGCAGATACGGTCTTCAACAGGGTTCATATGAACCTGGCAACCAAGTTCTGGTATGGCCTGAGAAGACCATCAACCATCACATCGGTGAATGGTTAGGCCCCTTCACAGTCCTTGGTATGGATGCGAACAAGAAGCTTTTATAAATTCAAGATTCAAAGGTAGGAGCTGCCAGACCATTCAGTGCTGGTCAGGTCAAGCGATAACTTCTCCCTGATAATGTAGCGTGTTCCTTATTTTCAGACCTGCATGAAGTTCTTTCGTATTTTGCTTCGACAGATGCGACGGATGAGGAAGATACGTCCATTTGCCTAACCGAAGTCCTTGACTCCCCATGCATCCTCGACCGAGATTTCCAAAGCAAAAAATGATTAAATACGTGGCTTGCTCGAACGTGGAACCTTTACTGTTATCCTCTGAGAAGAGGTTCCTAAAGTCAGTAATGTTCTCCCGGGCCTTTTTATTCTTGCTATCAAGCCCAAAGAGGATGGTGCTGTCAAGTTCAAGGCGAGGTACGTCATCGGTGGACATCGCGACAAGATGAAGGACCTGATGGTGCATTATGCAGTTACTCCACAACCACAGTCCATCAGACGCTTGGTTTCCCTTGCAGAAATGCATGGGTTTGAGATCTGGACATCTGACGTACGTCAGGGCTATCTTCAATCTGCCGAGCCACTATCTCGTGAGTTATTCATTTCCAAGCCAGCCCCGGAATTCGAGCTGCGACTAGAGCAGTGCTTAAAGCTGATGAAGCCGCTTTATGGACTATGTGACTCTGGAGACTTATGGCATAAGAAACTGGACGACCACCATCGAAACGATCTTGGAATGAATCCACTGCGGTGTGACCCGGCACTCTACTAGCTGATGTCAGACGGATCTCTCATTGGCTTGAGTGGTGGGTACGTAGACGACCTCCTTCGAGCCGGTATACCCGCTTTCCGTGAGCTTGGAAAGAAGACAAGCGAAAAATTCGAGATGGGAGAAGAAGAATAAATGCAATGCACCTCCAGTGGATTCTCCTTAGCTCGAGGAATCGATGGGAGCATGGAACAAACCAGCATTTCTATCTCCAAAAAAATGAAAACATCCCTCTCGACGCTACATTCACAGAGTTCCTGTCTATTCGAATGCGCCTTGCATGGTTAGCTAACACTCGTCCGGACTGCTAATTTGAGATCTTCCAGCTTGCTCAAGTGATAGAAGAAAGGTTCGCTGCCGATAAGTCTACTCTCGTTCAACGTCTAAAATCTGCAACCAAGTACGCTAGAGAGAACCGCGTATAGCTTAAGATTCCAAGCCTGGACAGAAGCTCTCTTTGCATCACAGGTTTTTCGGATGCATCATTCGCAAATAATCATGACATGTCGACGCAACTCGGTCAAATTTGCTTTCTATCCGACTGGCACGGAAATTCTCCCACAATCCATTTCAAGTCTTACAAATCTAAACAGGTTGTTAGATCAGCGATGGCTGGAGAATTAATTGCTTTCAGCAATTTATTTGATGTTGCAGCTGCTCTGGCTGCCGAACTAACAGAAATCTACTAGCGCGTTATCCCGTTTCAGCTATTGACGGACTCTGAGTCTCTCTTTGATTTAATATCAAAGTGTTCAAGGACTTCAGAAAAACGCATAATTTTAGACATTGCGGCGGCCCGAGAATGCTTCCATGATAAAGTCATTTCGGACATTGGATTTGTCCGCAGTTCTGAAAACGTGGCCGACGGGTTAACAAATTCCATGTCTCAGGCAAAGCTTCGTGAAGTTATTCGCAGCGGAAGACTTTCAGTGAGTCCTGAACAATGGATTGTTCGAAACGAGATGGCGCACTTAGCATCTTCTTCACTAGATTCACTTATTCATCGTCAGCCATGCCTATTATTCACTTAATTTCACCTCCCTCACCTCTACTATCCTCAGGCTACTAACAGAGGACCCACCACACCTTTCAAGGTTCTCCGCTGTAAGGACTAGTGCACGGACCTCTTCTGGGTCTACTATAATGCCCCTGTTGGAATCAACCCTTACTGCCTGGTCCACTCGGTTGACTTGGAAAAGCCTTACAATGAAGACCCCATCGGCCCTTGATGCAAGCATACTGTACGCTACCCTTCTGTCAGCTAACTGGATCGCGCGCTGTAAGCTCGGCACCCGTACAATACGGCACCGCGTAACGGCCTCACCTGCCTTGTACATCATTCCCCCCAATGGTTTAAGGCACAGGTATATTCGGGGATCCGCATCGCAGACCGCCTGCATCGCATTGGCAGCTACCTCGCCTCGCAAAGCAAAAACGGCGTTCACTACGGTGGCCCTGAGGAAATCATCATTAGCTGATGTTCGCCTTGAAATCCCCTGTACTGGCACCCACGCGTCCGGTGGTCAATATACTCCCTCACGTGCACTGATCCCTCCCGTCCTAGCAGCCAATTCGCGAAATTTCTGCAGGAATGCAAGGACAGTTCGCGCAACAACGTCACACCTGGGTACCCTTGAGACCTCTCTGTGTTTTGGCGGTAGAATAAGCATCTGCGGATAATCTGTACCCGCTAGACGGTCAAGATGTGTACCAGGGACTGCGTAAGTAGCAAACCATATTTCATCATCCCGGACACCGGCGAAAAGTTCCACAGCCACTGCACTGGATGGAACTCTTCCAATCGCGCTGAGGACTGGGCGCTGGCATGCGGAACACCCGGTTTCAACACCATTCCCTGGGAGTTAGCACTGTCGTCGCCGACCATCAGAGACTCTACCATCCACCGCCCGCTTTCATCATACGCAGCATGCGCCCCAGGACATACCGTTGTTGGCCCGGATACCACAGGAGAGCCGCTAGGCAGCTCAGATCCCAGGAATCCAACCTGCTCCGGTGTTTCAGGTATTGTGGGGACGCGCGCGCAATGATACTCCTCTCTCAAACTGGGATCATCCGTCCCTGAGGATGCTCCAACCACTGGTCCGTTTTCCAGCCGACCCCCAGAACGATCCCTCGAGAGACGTTTTCGCTGGCCTCCCGAACACCTGTGGCCCTTCCCCCTTCACCCCAACCAACGCCCGACTTCTATCCTGGTGAAGTAGCAAATGCAGCTTCATTGCGACAGAGCCTCAACATGCACTTCCCCCTCTCTCGGGCAACGTCACACGAACCACCGTCCGTGAGAAGAGCAACAAGTTGCGCCCCAATCCTCTCTGACCACCGTACGGCCAGCGGCTTTGTCTTAATTTTTTCTGTTCAATATTTGTAAAAATGCAACGTAATCACTACGGGCAGCCCATGGGAGGGAGTGATGAGGTAACACTATCGTACACTACAAGATAGCATCTGTAGTGTAGTGTATTAAGCGTAGCTATCTTACATGGGCTTACACTAAAATATCCACATGGCTATTGAGCGTCCGTAGGTATATTGCACCGGCGGCATCCCGCGATCCCATTCCCCTTAGAAAGACGCAACTGCAAAACAGCAAGTAAAAGCAACACGCAGCTTGTTACTGCGAAGGCATTGGCTGGAGCCCCGTTCCCATCTAGAGAAGGCATTGGCCGAGTCAACCCATTTCCCGGCCCATCCCTATAAATTTCCCTATCCTGATCCCTACCTACCCCTTTTCCTTCCCATTTTTACGGCGCAGTTGATCCAGTCGTCCGATCGTGCGGACGATCGAATTGCGTGAGGCACTAGTCAAACCTTTGACGACAATCCGGATTCACAGGCCTTGCTAGTGCTATCCTAAGATCCCTCCTCTATCTCTACCTGCTTTGGCCTCACTCTCTGGTTCCACCTTTCCCTTGCTACACTCAATCAAAATTTTCCCCGCCCCATCCAACAAGATCAAACAATATCTGAACAAGACGCTTCGACTACTTCGAACCTTGGGACAGCAGAAACCTCTGCCGCCAACGCTTTCAGCCCTTCTTCATCACTAACGAAGGCGCAAGCATCGCAGAAGTATGTTCGATTGAAGAAGATGGCGACTTGCATAAGCAACGAAGACGAGTTCTAAGGTCTGTACCTTGGAGTCGCTCGCAACATTCCCGACCATTATCCGATACCCCAAAGCTCGGGAGCAACCACTGCGTTGATGCTTGACCCACTGGAAGTCTTCGAGGCCATTTCCGACATGCCTCCAAGCCCTGCTACCGTCTTCACCGAAGATTACTTATCCCGAAGAACGTATCCGATGAAGGTTCTGTAAAACCTTGGTAAACTTTACGGTTTCGCTGAAGAACCAGTGGGATTCATGGACCAGGCTTTTCTCAAAGATCATGAGCTTGACCACAAGTTCATCCTGAATCAAGTATGGTTTGCCTTTGTCCTCTTTTTATATCCGAGTTCCACACGCTCAATCGTGGACCAGTTTAAGAGGGCGAGGGATATCTCATCCTGCAGGGCGAGCAAGCCTCCCTAAACTTCATTCGCCAACCGTTTCCAAGCTTTCGGGACCAACGTCGCCCCGCCAGATGAGGTTGGTAATCCCACACCGGTTGGCCCAAGTTGTCCCGCCCGATATGCTGTTGCACCGAATCCTCCTCTCCCAGACGTCTTGCCGCCCTCTGGATCTCCGTCTGGGCGTGATCTCCCTGGAAGCGTTGCCGATCGCAATTGCAATAGGCAGAAGAATGGTCCCTCTGGAGAAGGAACTCGAGGGAGCTACGAGACTCTAGGTGCATCTGCGGTCTACGAAGACACAAGAAAAGCGAATTACGTTCACCAACAATTCTCTGGTCGCAAGTTTACCGGTAACCTTTCACAATCGGTCGAGCTTCTCATTAGAGACTACGAAACCTGTGTCAGACAACATCGCTTGAGTCTGGCGCAGAAGGCGGACTACTTCATGAACAATTTCGAAGGTCCTGCTCGTACTTTTCTACTTAACAAGTACGTCCCTGGAATGTCTTATGAGGATGCTTGTGACCTGATGATGAAAGAATACGACAGCGACTATCGTCAATTACTGGTACAATCCTCCCTCGAGGGACTGAAGCTGGATACGTATATGTCGACGAATGCGAATGTTGGACACTCAGAAGGTCTCACTAAACTAGTTGAACACATCGAGCAACTCACCCCGCAATGCCCTTCAGAGTTCCGTTCTGATGAGAATAAGATTCGGAACCTTCGAAAGGCAGTGATTGGTTTCGAATGGGCGCTCTCTCCAATTCGCAACATTATCTCGCACGGGTATAAGTTCCACTCGTTTGTGACGGCCTTGCACGAGAGTCTTCAGCTCTTCAATGATCTCAATTAATCTCTGTCTCCGGAAGTATCTACCATGATAACAGGTATCCAACCGGACGAGACTCCTCAGGTACTTTACCAGCGCTATGGCCGTCATCCTCGCGATGTTCTTAAACATCCTCCTAGCTCACGGCCAAATCGGCAATTTGCCCAACGAGAGAGAGAGAGTGATCGGACTTTCGAAGAAGAACGACGCCGTAAAGAACGCTTTAAGTGCTCTGCGCAATGTAAACCCAGTCATCGTTGCTCCAACGGAGCTATTGCAGCCAATACTCGAAACCGGCCCGGACAGGTGAATCCCATTTCCATATCATAAGGGACTTCATTGTGGGAATGGAGGGAGAAACCCAGAAACCGGGTTTTGATCATTCTCTAAAGATGGAAGGAGATCATACCTACTTTGGAGAAGCCGCTGAACAAGAGCTAGATGCAGCACTGGCCGATCTTAGTGAAAATGAATTCGCTATGAACTACTGTACTTTGGAGAAGTAGGCAAAGAGATATGTACAAATCTCGTCTCTGCTAGTTTCTCCCAGCAAACTAGTGCTTCGGGTTTTCACTAAGGCGATGTGGACCTTCTTCTACCCCACATCGCCCACAGAGTTTGTCCAACGAAAACAGAACAGCTATATCCCGACAAAAACCATGTATTGTCGACGTCTACTGCACACATATCCTTGTGGCCGAAATCACGCGTGAGATCTCTTCTCACAGTCGCCCTCTCGGATTCTGCGCTGACATTGGTGCACCCAAGTGCGTCGTCGGGAAACTAGAATTGAACCGTCTCCTCAGTGCCGCCTCCAGGCACACAACCGAACGATTCGCCGATCGATAAATCGTTTCCGCTTTGGTGATGAGTCTTTCACATCTCTTGGAAAGATCTCCTTGTCACTCCCTACCCCACCGGGCGTACAACCAATCATGGTGGATTTTGATATCGTCCAAGCTGACATTCCGGCGCTTCTGGGTCTAGATGTTTTAGGCCGAGAGAAGGTGGTGGCAGATACGGTCTTCAACAGGCTTGCACGAAGATCAGCCCACGTTTTGGATTATGGAAGAAAGGTCTACGTAGAGGAATGGTTTATTCCTTTGATACGCGCTGAGAGTCCCCACGTCTATGTCCCTTTCGATACATTCACTGAGATCAACTTCACTCGATCTCAACTTCGCAAGCTCCGTCGACAGTTCTTCCACCCTTCCGCCGATAAGCTCTTCAACCTGCTTCGAAAGGCTTGTCCCAAAGACGCAACTCCGGAAACCCTTGAGATCCTTAAGGAAATCCCCAAGCTCTGCGATCCATGTCAACACATTCAACCAGCACCCGTGCGTTTTCGAGTTTCATTTGGGACGGAGGATGCCCGTTTCAATGAACGTTTTATCATGGATATCATGTACATCGATTCGAAGCCTGTGCTACTCATCGTGGATGAAGCAACGCGTTTTTCTGCAGCTCGATTCCTACCAGATGTTAGCACCAACTCCATCTGGGAAGCGCCCTTGCGGTGTTGGGCTGCCATCTACACGGGCCTTCCAAACCGAATTCTGGTTGACCAAGGCAGCAACTTTGGAAAAACCGAACCATTCATCTCGCTCGCCGCAAGATCGAATGTTGAAGTTGAGAGCACCGGGATTGAAGCGCACTCAAGTCTTGGGATTGGGGGTTGGTAACCGAAGGGACACTATAACTGTAAGAACCCACCCCTCCCTGTAATGGGAGGGATGTACTGGTTACCATCATTACTGTAAGCCCTGTCAGCCCCCGAGGCGGGTTGGCAGGCAAGGTACACTATCATAAGAACCCCACTGAGAGTGTGTCGAGGTGGATTGATTTCTTTGGCCAAGGATAAGGGGCTACCAACCACCGTCTCTCATAAGAGGGTACTGGGTAACTCATCAATATCCTACCCATTGAAATGGGTAGGATAAGGGGCCTACAACCGCCACCTCTTCCAGTGGTCTAACTTTTGCTTATTTCTAACGAGATAGCAAATCTTGGGCCACCCAATAACCCTCAGCGGGCTTCGAGATAGCCTGCTGATTGGCTGATTGAGGCTATGGTGAGTTTATTAATTAGAAATAATTTAAGGGGTTAATAATATGAAGCCGCTTATAAATATCGCTCCGCCTATCAGAGTGACCCTAAGAATAAACGAGTACGCGAGTTCCCCCCCCCCCTGAAACTGAGTTTCTTGTGCAACCGTAACAACGCGCCTACCTCTGAGTTCTCCTCGACGCAGGGAGAAACAGACTAGGTTAGCTCGTCCCCGTTGCTCTCCGGGACTCCCGTACTATCCTCTCGACCCGCAGCTTCGTCGTCCCACTAGTGGGACGATTCAACTTTCACGGTCGCTTCTTGCCCCAGGACAACCTGTCCTCCAGAAGTCCACCAAACCTCGGCTCCTTCCCTGTCATGTGACAGGGGAAGGAACATTTTCTGCGGCTAAAGCCTTGCGTCGCCCCCTAAGGGGACGAACGAGCTGGGTTAGCACGACAGATCGACCCTGAGAGCCCTTTCCCCATCTTTCCAGCCTCCACCGTCCCGTTGCCGGGACAGTGTTTCCAAGAAAGACTCAACCTCTCCGCTTCTCCACTGTCTACAAACCGTGGAGACACTTTGGACGCGCCCCTTCCTGAGTTCTACCCCCTGAAAGGGGTAGAAACAGAGTGGTTTAGCAAAACCAGCTCGACACCCCGAGCGGTTGACCCCCTTTCTTCCCTTCAGACCCATCCCCTTGGACGTCCCACTGTGCGG